>BQNB010045203.1:0-44420 GCA_026074375.1 Tanacetum coccineum
CATACACAAACAACAAAATACACAAATACAAGCATATTTTTGCACATTTTGATCATTTAAGAGCCATTTTGGATATAATGAAGATATGTGATTTCTCACATATCACCAGGCAATAAAAGGAATGATAGGATCTCGCAAACACCAAGTAGGAACAAGAAGAATAAAGTAGAAGCCCAACTTAGGAAAGTTAATAAAACGAATCGTGTTGTTAAACCTATTTGTGATGTTGATGTTAAGCATTCACTGTCAAATGCGAATTCTGAAATTCGCTGTGCTACTTGTAATAAATCTATGTTTGATGGTGTTCATGATAAATGTCTTCTTGATCTTGTTCAAAATGGGAATAACCGTACTAAATCTGCTAAGAAACATAAAAAATAAAATATTTGGAAACCTGCGGGTCATGTATTCAATGAAGTATGATTTAAGTGGAAACCAACAGGTAGAACCTTCACTATAGTTGGTAACTCGTGCCCTTTAACTAGGATCACCTTAACTAACGTAGTGTCTTCTAAGCAAACCACTTCCTACTCAGCTGAAATACAAAAACCAGAGATTAAAGTCTATAGCAGGAAACCTAAAAATTTTAAAAACATAGGTTCGAGTAAAATAGCTAAGATTGTAGAATATAATAATGCTAACCACTCGGAACCCAATCAAATTTGGGGATCCACTGCAACAGAAATTCCATCGTCTCCTTCTCTTGACATGACAGGTTGTCCAGATAGTACTTTGGTATCTGGACAACGGATGTTCGAAACACATGACAGGGAATCGCTCGTAGCTCATGAACTTTGTCAATAAATTTCTAGGTACTGTTAGATTCGGGAATGACCAGATTGCAAGGATTATGGGGTATGGTGACTATCAGCTGGGAAATGTTGTTATCTCTTGGTATACTAACGTGAGGGGCTTGGACATATTTGTTTTTCGTTGGCCAAAATTTTATGATGCGGATCTTTAAGTTGCATTTTGGAAAAACACTAGGTTTTATTTCGAAATTCTCTCTCTCTCTCTCTCTCTCTTTTTCTTAGTTTCTTGTTTCGTGGTTCGGGTTATGAAGTGGAAGTGTTGAAACGGGTTCTTACAGGCTCGGACATAACTTGTTTTCTGTTGGCCAATTTTGTGATGCGGATCTTGAAGTTGCATTTCGAAAAAACAGTTGCTTTATTCGCAATTTATAAGGTGTTGATCTACTTTCAGAGTCTCGAGACACAAATTTATACATAATTTCTCTTGATGACAAGCTTAAATCATCTTCGATCTGTCTTCTATCCAAAGCGTCAAAGACTAAGAGCTGGTTATGGCACTGTCGATTATCTCATCTCAACTTCGGTACTTTGAACAAGCTAGCTAAAGACGGTCTTGCACAAGGAATTCCTAGACTTAAATTTCAAAAAGATTATTTGTGTTCAGCATGTGCATTAGGGAAAGGTAAAAAATCCTCTTATCAACCCAAAGCTGAAGACACTAACCAAGAGAAACTATATCTTTTGCATATGGATTTGTGTGGCCCGATGTGTGTGGCTAGTATTAACAGGAAAATGTATATCTTAGTGATAGTCGACAATTACTCAAGATTTACTTGGGTTAGATTTTTGAAGACAAAAGATGAAGCTCCTACGGCTATCATCAAATGTATTAAAAACATACAAGTTTGTTTAAATGCCACAGTCTAGAATGTTCGAACAGATAATGGAACTGAATTTGTCAATCAGACACTTTGTGAATTTTATGAAACTGTTGGCATCTCGCATCAAACTTCTGTAGCTCGCACTCCTCAGCAGAACGGTGTTGTCGAAAGGCGTAATCGGACTCTTGTTGAAGCCACTCGAACAATGCTAATTTTTCTAAAGTTCCATTATTTCTCTGGGCCGAAGCTATCAATACAACTTGTTATACCTAAAACTGTTCTTTGATACGGCTCCGATACAACAAAACTCCATACGAGCTTATGCAAGACAAGAAACCGGACTTATCATTCCTTCATGTATTTGGTTCACTTTGTTATCCTACCAATGACCATGAGGATCTGGGTAAATTTGATGCAAAAGCATACATTGGGATTTTTGTTCGTTACGCGCCTGCAAAGAAAGTGTTCAGAATCTACAACAGTAGGACCTGGATAATTTCTGAAATAATTCATGTAATGTTCGATGAGCTAACAACAATGGCTTTTAAACAATTCAGTTCAGAACCCGAGCTTCAATATATGACTCCTGCTATATCCTGTACAGGACTCGTTTCAAAACTTGTTTCTCAACAACCTTATATTTCACCAACCAGAGATGATTGGAATCCTTTGTTTCAACCAATGTTCGATGAGTACTTTAATCCTCCAACAATTACTATTTCTTCAGTTCAAGAAGCTGCTGCTCCAAGAGCTGAAGTTTTAGCTGATTCTCTTATGTCAATCTCCATTAACCAGGATGCTCCATCAACAAGTCTTCCCTCATCACAAGAACAAGAACATTCTCTAATCATTTCTTAAGGTTTTGAAGAATCACCAAAAGCACCAATATTTCATGATGATCCACTTAATGAATCTCCACAAGACTCAACTTCTCAAGGATCATCATCTAATGTGATACAAATCCACACTCCATTTGAACACCTTGGTAGATGGACTAAGGATCATCCTATAGCAAATATGATCGGTGATCCTTCTCGCTCTGTATCTACAAGGAAGAAACTTGAAACTGATGCCATGTGGTGTTATTTTGATGCCTTCCTAACTTCAGTAGAACCAAAGAACTTCAAACAAGCAATGACCGAACCATCATGGATCGATGCAATACAAGAAGAAATTCATGAATTTGAAAGACTTAAAGTTTAGGAATTGGTGCCGTGTCCAGATAAAGTATTCTTGATCAAGCTGAAATGGATTTATAAGGTCAAGACAGATGACTTTGGCGGGGTATTAAAGAATAAGGAAAGACTCGTTGCTCAAGGATTCAGACAAGAAGAAGGAATCGATTTCGAGGAATCATTTGCACCGGTTGCAATAATAGAGGCCATTCGTATCTCGTAGCAAATGCCGCTCACAAGAATATGACAATCTACCAAATGGACGTCAAAACAGCTTTCTTGAATGGCGATCTCAAAGAAGAGGTCTACGTTTCTCAACCAAAAGGATTTGTTGATCAGAACAACCTATCGCATGTGTACAAGCTCAAAAAGGCTCTTTACGGTCAAGCACCACGTGCATGGTATGATATGCTGTCAAGCTTCCTTATCTCTCAACAATTCTCCAAAGGTGCAATTGATCCAACACTCTTCACACGGCATGCTGGAAACGACTTATTACTGGTACAAATTTATGTTGACGATATAATATTTGCATCCACTAATACTGCCATATGTAATGAGTTTGCTAATCAGATGACCGCTAAGTTTAAGATGTCAATGATGGGACAAATGTCATTCTTTTTAGGATTACAAATTTCTCAATGTCCTAGAGGCATCTTCATAAACCAATCTAAATATGCTTCTGAAATCGTTAAAAATATGGTTTAAATTCTACTGATTCTGTCGATACACCCATGATTGAAATCAAGAAACTGGATGAAGATCTACAGGGGAAACAAGTTGATGCTGCACTTTACCGTGGCATGATTAGATCCTTAATGTATCTTACAGCCAGTAGACCCGACCTTAACTATGTTGTCTGCTTATGTGCCCGGTATCAGGCTAAGCCTACCGAAAAGCACTTACAAGCGGTGAAACGGATCTTTCGATACCTTAACAGAACCATTAACATGGGTCTATGGTACTCGAAGGATACCGATATGTCACTCACAGCTTATGCAGATGCCGATCATGCGGGGTGTCAAGATACTAGACGTAGTACATCGGGAAGCGCTCAGTTCTTAGGTGATAAACTTGTTAGCTGGTCGTCCAAGAAGCAAAAGAGCACTGCCATATCGAGTACAGAGGCTGAATATATTGCCTTATCTGGGTGTTGCTCACAAATCCTTTGGATGCGTTCACAGCTAACAGATTATGGCTTTCAATTCAATAAGATCCCTCTGTACTGCGACAACAAGAGTGCGATTGCTTTATGCTGCAACAATGTTCAACATTCAAGAGCTAAGCACATCGATATTCGCTACCATTTTCATAAAGGAAGCAAGTGAGAATGGAATCGTGGAGCTATACTTTGTCCGGACGAATACCAACTGGCTGACATCTTTACTAAACCTTTGCCTCGAGAGAGATTTAACTTCTTGATCGATAAGCTAGGTATGAAAAGCATGTCTCCAGAAACGTTGAAACGTCTGGCAGAGGAAACGGACGAGTGATGGTGGTAACTCATATCCTATATATATGTATATATGAAAACATAAAAAATCCAAAAAGATTTTCCTTTTATAAAATTTTACAAAAACAATTTTTTTTAAAATCAGAAAAATATAAAAATATGTATCTCTGGCATGTCTTCTGAAAATCGATAACATTTACGGTTACTTAGAAACGCCTTTCTATTCCATTAATGATTCGAGGTTGTAATGAAGTTCGAGCAGAAGTTTCAAAAGCTTTCAAAACATGCCAAAATGGCTTGCTATTATTTTCGATAGTAACCCGGTCTTCATCTTCAAGGCAAGTATGTCGTCAAAAAGACAACTTGACCTCACAACGGGAAATTTATTTTTCTCGGGAATGAATTACTTTATATTCATTCAAAGGCTTGTGAATACTTTACATCACAACCCATGCTTTCTTTATTCCATAAGTGTACGTGTCAGTGCGGTTATGTGTCAAAATAAGAGAAATCTTATTTTCTTAGGTGTTATCTTTCAGATTCATCAGATCATCATTTTTTCTAAAATAATTTTGATCCATCAAATAACGACTACAACTCTTTCAATAGAAAACGGGTCATTATTTGAGAAGGAGAAACTGTCAAAATCATCTTCTTCATAATTAATAAGGTGTCAATCGGAAAAGGTTTTAATGATATCGAGTGAATAATTAAAGGGGAGTTAATTAATTTTAACCCAATCGGGCTTTACATGTTATTTGTTTAATCTTATAGGGGTATTAATGCAAAATGTGTAGCTTTTTCTTGTTTACTAAACCTTAAGGACTAGTTTTGCAATTTGGGAAACTTAGTTTGCCTTAGGAATAGTTTTATAGAAGTGTTAAAACATTAATAAACCTCAGGGGGCATTTATGCCAAAACTCAAAAGTTTAAACATAACACCCCCTTTTTGCCCCGTCTCTCATACACACGAACCAAACAAAACCCTAAACCTCCATTGTTGATTTCTAAGACCTTCAATAAATTGTTCCATCTTTGTTTTAAGCTAAAAGGTACACTTGTTAATGCTAAAACTTCTATAATTTGACCAAATCGTGACTATTCATTCGAAAAACCCTAAAATCGACCTAATTTTTGTCACCACTTAAAAGTGTATGAAAAGTTAAATTGTTTGAGGGGTTTTGGTCTATTAGGGGTCTAGTTGTTGTACCCATAACAGTTTTTAATGGGGATAACTCATTCATGAGTTTCGAATGATTCTTGATTTCAAAATTGTTGAAAATGGGCAAGAACTTGAAAATATTCATAGGTTTGGGTTTAGACCTGTTATATTGAATGATTGAGTGCATTTGAATGTTATTTAACATATTTGAATAATAATGATACGAGGCTGTAAATGAAGTTCGAGCAGAAGTTTCAAAAGCTTTCAAAACATGCCAAAATGGCTTGCTATTATTTCTGATAGTAACCCGGTCATCATCTTCAAGGCAAGTATGTCGTCAAAAAGACAACTTGACCTCACAACGGGAAATTTATTTTTCTCGGGAATGAATTACTTTATATTCATTCAAAGGCTTGTGATTACTTTGCATCACAACCCGTGCTTCTTATATTCTGTAAGTGTACGTGTCAGTGCGCTTATGTGTCAAAATAAGAGAAATCTTATTTTTTTGGGTGTTGATTTTCAAAATATACAATAATCATCTTTCAGATTCATCAGATCATCATTTTCTAAGACAATTTTGATCCATCAAATAACGACTACAGCTCTTTCAATAGAAAACGGGTCATTATTTGAGGGGGAGAAACTGTCAAAATCATCTTCTTCATAATTAATAAGGTGTCAATCGGAAAAGGTTTTAATAATATCGGGTGAATAATTAAAGGGGAGTTAATTAAATTTAACTCTATCGGGCTTTACATGGTATTTGTTTAATTTTATAGGGGTATTAATGTAAAATGTGTGATTTTTTTCTTGTTTTTCTAAACCTTAGGGTCTAGTTTTGCAATTTGGGAAACTTAGTTTGCCTTAGGATAAGTTTAAAAGAAAATTAGAAACATTGTTAAACCTCAGGGGGCATTTATGCCAAACCTTGAAAATTTTGAACATAAACACCCCCTTACCGTCACTTCCCTCTCGTCACACACACAAAAAACCTTAATCAACCATTGTTAAATCGTAAGACCTTCAAGAACTTGCTCAATCTTTGTTTTAAGCTTAAGAATCATGTCTTCCATCACTGCTCAACAAACCAAGCTTGATCTTGAACTTGTTCCCAAGGAAAATAGACTTGATATCGGAAAATGCAATGGAAGAATCCCTCACGGATTGACACCAAGAGAACCCACATTTCAAGTCGTTTTGGATGTTATTGCACTCACTCCATGTTATCCTGCATTTCTTATCACTGCTGATGTCCCTGAAGTGTATATGCATCAATTCTGGAATTCTGTGTACAAGCATGACACCTTCTACAGATTCAAGCTTGACAAGAAGAAATGATTCAAACTTACTTTGGAAGTCTTCAAAGCTATCTTTTAGATTTGCCCAAGAGTACCGGATAGAGACTTTGATGCCCTTCCTTTTGAAGAAGACACTGTGTCTTTCTTAAGAGAACTCGATCATACTGGGGAGATCAATTCACTCAATGATGTTGTTGTCGATCAGATGCATCAACCCTGGAGAACTTTTGCTGCTCTTATCAACCGGGGTTTATCTAGAAAGACTAGTGGTCTTGACAAGCTTCATCTCTCCAGAGCTCAAATCCTTTAGGGTATGTTCTATCAGAAAAATGTAGACTTTGTGGAATTACTTTGGGAAGACTTCATCTACCATATTGAAAACAGAGTCTACAAAAAGAAAGAAAAGATGTACTACCCTCGATTCACCAAAGCTATCATTCACCACTTCCTTATTCAAGAAAAAGACACTTTCCTGGAGAAACATAATTAGGATGCACACCTCCAAAGATGACTACTTGATTAACTCCTTAAGATTTGTCTCTGCTAAAGAATCAACTCAGATCTTTAGAGCTATTCTTCCTGAATGTTTGACCAGTCCAGTGATGAAGGAAAGTAAAGCTTACAAGACTTATCTAGGCTATGATGCAGGTGATGTACCTCCCAAGATGGCTTGAAATTTTAAGAAAGCTTCTCCATCTAACAAAGGCAGTGATCTAGTCCCTGTAGATGAAGAACCTGTCCAAAAAAGAAAACGAGTTAAGAGAGCTGCCAAGAAGTCTACAACTAAGCCAGCAGCAAGTGTCATCATCAGAGAGGCTCCTGTGGAAACAAAGTCTAAAAGTAAGGAAAAGGAAAAGGTGGATGTTACTCATGGGAAAGGAATTGAATTGCTATCTGAAGTAGCTTTGACTGAAGAAGCTTAGATGAAAGAAGTAAGAAAGAAGAGCTTAAGGGACTTTCACAAGACACATCCTAGTGGTTCTGGTACGGTTGCCGAAAAACCACAAAGTGTTGATAAGATCGCACCTAATGTCACAAGTGAAGGAACTGGTGATAAACCAGGGGTTCCCGATGTGACAAAAGATGACTCTACTGAGAGTGAATCTGAGTCTTGGGGAAATGATGAAGATGACAACAACAATGAAAAAGAATCAAGTAATGAAGGCAGTGAGCAGGAGAATGAGAGTGACGAGCAAGAATCTGATTCAGAGCAAGAAAAAGAATCTGAAGATGATGATCAAGAAGAGGAGGAGTTTGTTCATACTCCTACTGATGATAAAGATGATGATAATCTGGAATCAGAAAGTGATGATGTGATTAAAAGTGATAAAGAAAAGGGAATGGATGATACTACCTACCAATTTGATGATGATGATGTTGATGCAAGATTCAAAGAAGCCACTCAGACTGATAAAGAGGTTGTTCAAGGTGAGGGTGCTGATGCTGAAATGAATGACGCTCAACAAGGGAATGAAAATTTAGAGACTACTCAAGAACAAGTTGTTGAAGATGCTTATGTGACAATTTCTACTGTTACGAAAAAGACTGAAGTTCCTATTATTAGTTCTTCTCGTTCATCTGACTTAGCATCCAAATTCCTAAATTTTTCAGATATTCCTCATGCTGATGCAGAAATTGTTTCTCCACTAGATGTTCATGTCCACCATGAAGTCCCAAGAACTCAGGCACCCACTCTTCTTACAATACCGGTTTCTGTTATTACTGAATCATCACCTGTATACACAAACATTCCTCAATCATCACAAACCTTCACTCCTTCACCAATACTGACAACACCCAATCCACCACCGATAATTGAAACTACAAATCCTCTATCTACACTTCTTGACTTTGCATCAGTCTTTCGATTCAACGATAGAATAACAGCATTGGAAAAAAAGTTGCTGAACTTAAAAAAGACCCTCTACACACTCAACTGACAACTTTAGTTGATGAACATCTAGACACATTGTTGGGAGAAACCAGAGAAGAATTCATGAAATTCCTTTCAGAGTCTCTCACGACAAGAATCAAAGAGCAAGTAAAAGATCAACTGCCTCAGATTCTGCCCAAGGAAGTGTCTAACTTCGCTCCACCTGTGATCGAAAAGTTGATTAAAGAATCACGTGATGAAGTTACTATAGCAAAGGTGTCTTCTCAACCACATTCTACTTATGATGTTGCTTCTACACTTACTAAATTTGAGTTAAAGAAGATCCTTATCGACAAAATGGAGAAAAGTGAATCATATCTGGCAGCTCCTGAACACCGAGATTGCTATGATAGTTTGAAAAAATCTTACGATCTCGACAAAGATTCTTCTCTTATGATGTATATTCATTGAAGCGTGGCCGAAAAGACAAGGATAAAGATGAAGACCCTTCCGCTGGATCAGACCGAGGGTTAAAGAAGAGAAAGACAAGCAAAGATGCAGAACCAACCACAGGTCCGAAAAATAAAGATTCAACGTCTAGCTCTTCTAAAGGCACCAAGTCTCAACCAAAACCTTCTAGAAAGTCTGTTCAATCAGAGGAACCAGTGTTTGAGGTTGCAGATTCAGACATGCCACAAGATCAAGAAGGGAATCCGGGTGATAATGATGATGAACCTAGGAAAGAGGATGCCTCTAGACGTGACTGGTTCAAGAAACCTACACCACCTTAAGAACCCACTAATCCTGACTGGCATGAAGGAAAGACTCCACAGAAAGGACCAACTCAAAAGTGGTTGATGACTCTCGCAGCTTCTACTTCTACTGATAAATCGTTAAAGGACTTTGATGAATTGATGAGCACTCCTATAGACTTCTCTGGATACATCTTGAATGGCCTAAAAATCAAGAATTTAACTCAAGAAATCCTGTTAGGACCAGCATTCAGACTACTCAAAGGCACCCACTCTAATTATGCTGAATTAGAATATAACTTTGAAGAATGCTACAAGGCTCTTTCAGAAAAGCTTGATTGGGAAAATCCTGAAGGCGGTAACTACCCATTTAATCTTTCCAAACCCCTTCCTTTGATCATGCGTGGAAAACGTCAAAGAGTACCATTTGAATACTTCATCAACAATGATCTCAAGTATCTACAAGGAGGAGTTTTGACTATGACATACACGACGTCTACTACCAAGACAAAGGTCGCTCAGTATGATCTACCAGGCATTAATGACATGGTTCCAAACATATGGAGTCTTGTTAAAGTTGCTTATGATAAATATGCGTTATGAGGTATCTCACATTGGAGAGAACAACGTAAGTCCTTCTATGCATATGCAAGAGGCAGGCAATCAAGAGGGGATGTATATTCTACAAAACGTATTTTGGCTGTCACTCATGTCAAGGTAATGAGGAAACATGGATACGGGTACTTGGAAGAGATTGTAGTGAGAAGAGCTGATAACGTATTATACAGATTCAAGGAAGGTGACTTTCCATGACTTCGGATCAATGATATTGAGGACGTGTTACTTCAAGATAGAGCACATTGGAAAAGAAAAGAGCTCATTTCATGATCAAAGACATCAACAAGCTGCTAAAGGAAAGGAGGATGATAAGGAGTTTGGAGAAATTTGTTGGCGGTAGACTCTACAAAACTGACCTCAGACTGCTACAAAGAACAATATGACTTTGTCATATTGTGTTCATATCTTAAAGGTCATTTTGTATATCATAAACTTGTGAATTTGTATATATGTAGTGTAGAATTATGGTGAAAATAAGGTGTGCTTGAGTATAAAATTTTCAAGAATTTCTTAGTAAATTCAAAAAATTTCAAATTATTGTACTCAGCACAGTCTTATTTACCCTCAAAACTTAAGGGGGACCTTAAAAATGTTCCTTATAGTGATTATGTAACATTTTATCCCCGAACGTTTAATCAATTGATATCCAAAATATCAAGGGATTAACATTTTGGATAAGGGGAGAAAATGTTATTAAACTGAATCTAAATTGTATTGACATGTGATCATATAAAATGGACTCAATGCACTCCAACACTTAGCATGTACTACGATTACGGTGCACATGTTAAGGGGAAGATTTTAGTGATGATAAAAAACTCTCAAAGTGTAAATCTTTTGATATGTATATCAAACACTTTGATTGAACTTTTCAATCATTTTGGTTTCGATTGTGATGGAATACCCAAAAGACCGACCATGTACTTAAATTTATGGAGTTATAAGGCTGTTAGGCATAGGTATTCAAATCCTATGATCCAGCCAGAACCAGAGGGATCTACCCAGGGATATCCACTAGTTAGTGTAGAAGTCCTTAGGTATGATAAAAGGAGAAAAAGTGAGAAAAGGGAATAATGTCGACTGAGATGGAGCTAACACTGGAACAAACCCAAAAAGGTGTTTGAAGAATACTTGTAATCTCAATATCAAACCAAGAACAAGAGTGAGATGTGGGTTGGGATGTTAGAGAACTTGGATGGAAAATGGATGAATGTATTAATGAAGTGTATGGAAAAATGGAACAACCAACCCTCTCCAAGACAAGGAGAGGGTGTATAAATAGCCTAACATTGGCCGGCCATGGGCCTAGTTGTGTCACCCATGGGCCTTGGGCCGGACTAGATTACTAATCTAATCATTATACTAACTACGAGCTAAGACCTGTTACAACTTGGAAGTGACCGACACTTTTCGTGTTTCCAACAGTGATTTCATATTCCTATTTCGTGAGCATGAAAGATGCTTAGCGGACTTCTGTAATAAGCCCTTAGAATGATTACCATAGAGTCTTGTTATTCCAAGTAAGCGAGTCGATGATCTTCACTGGAGTTGAAATTTATCAAAAGAAGATCAATGTCACCAAGACTGATACTACAAGACCAGTCCAGAAAACAGGCACCCGTACACTCTCATACAAAGAGCCTCAAGGATTCTTTATGTCGAGGAATTCAGAGGAACAGTTGTGCGCCTGACTAACTGAACAAGTTCAGTGATGGCAGTTAACACTACTTCTTTCTTCTCAGGAAGAAACTACCAATAATATCGACATGGAGTTACTTGCCTGAAAGAAAACAATGTAGCACATGGAAAAGAAAATAGCTCATTTCATGATCAAAGACATCAACAAGCTACTAAAGGAAAGAGGATGATGAGGAGTTTAGAGAAATTTGTTGGCGGTAGACTCTATGGAACTGACCTCAGACTGCTGCAAAGAACAATATGACTTCGTCATATTGTGTTCATAAACCAATAGGTCCATTTCGTATAACATAAACTTGTGAATTTGTATATGATGTAGTGTAACTTATTACGAAAAAATAAGGTGTGCTCGAGTATAAAAATTTCAAGAAATTCTTAAGTAATTTTACAAATTTTCAAATTATTTATAAACAAGACAAACTAGAAAATTTTTCGTTTCTCCATAAAACGACCCCCTTAAATATAGGGCGGCCCCCAAATATATCTGGGACTGCCAACAGGAGTCACGAAATTCTTACTGTGTCTCCTAATTTTTTTTGCAGTTGACCAACCCCTCTTCTAGACCCAGCTACATCTTTTGCATTTTGCTAAACCATTTTTGGAATCTCCCTTCCTAAACCTCATGCTTTACCTCTTTAATCCACTCCTTCTAAATTAAATACACATCCTCACCATTCTTCTTATCATCTTCATCTCCTTCATATCTTTCTTCCATGGCTTCCACTCAAGCCTTTTCCACTAACCCTTCCAAGAAAATCAAACTAACCATCATTCCACCTAGACAACTCTTTGTCAACATCTCTAGTGATGAAGATGTCACTACCACACCTTCTCCCATAACAACATCCTCTTCTCCATCTCCACTAAATGCACCATTAAAAACTTCATCAACCAAAGATACATCATCTACCTTTGGCACTACCTCTTCTTTATTTGAATCAAAACCTCAATCCTCACCTCCTACTTCTAATGATACACCCTCTCCTTAACTATCCAATAATTTTCTTGATAATATCATAGATGCACCTCCAAGACCTTCAAATTCAATTCCACTCCAAAGTCATCCTTCCTTAGATATCACTCTATCTTTATCACTAATTGTGGTATATCCTATATCATAACACGGGGTCGATTCTTGGATTTGGCTAGTTTCTAAAGAGAGAAACACTAGAGAGAATATTCTAGAGAGAGAAAATGTGTTTCTTTGTAAATGAAATAATAACTAGCTTACCTCTTCCAAAGTTGGAAGAGGCTATATATAGTACTTATAATATACCGGGAATACATACCCGACTTAAAACCAAAAAACGTACTATTAACTATTAAACTACGAGCTATAATAAACAGTAAAATACACGGGGTGACCGAGTCTTTTTCTAATATCTAACAATCTCCCCCTAAGGGAGGTCACCCCTGAAAATACCAAACTTTAATCACTTCAGTCTTTAGCTCGTAGACATTTGATATCTTGTACATTTGGGATAGTAATCTTTTGATTCATCTTACGCTTGTCTTTGACTGTGATCTTGAGCTTTCTTGAGATCATCGCCCAAACATAATCTTACATCATCTTGTGATGGATCGCCATCTTGTGCACTTGTGAAGAAATACATGACATCAGAGTTTGCGGAAGCTTTGACACCTTTATGAGGTCTTTCATAACATCATAACAAGTGTAGGTCGTGTCTTGGCATTCGGTTATTTACTTGACATCTCAGGAACTGGGAATTTCCATCTCCATCTCCATCTTTAAGATATCCTGTAATGAAACAGTTAGTAATAAAGAGAAAATTGATTTGAAAAGACAGACTAAGTGTTTCTTATGAAAGAATTTTGTAACACTTCGAGAGTTTTGATTGTTTGTCAAATGATCAATAACCGTCAATTCTTATACTGGAACAAGATTGATTCACACAGAATCGCACCATCGTTTCTTTCCAGTTGTCACAAGATTGATTCTTATAGAATCGCACAAGTCACCTACCTAGAGCTTGTTTGATGTTGGCTCTAGCAGGATTTCCATCTTCATTGTGAAAAACCATCGTTTCACTCGGATGTTCTGGCAATATCACAATGATAATGCGTAGGACTCTTAGGATAGACTTGTTTCCACAGTGTGTGAAAGACAAGAGAATTGGATATGTGTCCTAATGAGATTAATTGACGATCTCTTGGCTCTAGACTCAATAGTGCGTTTTGGTTCTAGAAATCGGAGGCTGGAGCTGACTGCCACCTGTTTAATATCAACTACCTCAGAGTGAGAAAGACAATAGGATAACGCTGTGTTGTCTCGTGAGAAGTGAAACAGAAATCTTTTGAAAGATTATGAAGGGGCCTGCGGAGGGTTGTGCATTGTACTCTGGGTCCTGATGACGATCTTTTATTGTTAGCAATATTTTAGTGATTCTGGAGCATACGTATTGACCGGTTTTTTGCCCTAAGTGTATGTTAGGGCTTCTTTCGTTACACCCTTTATCTTTCAATTCTTTTAATTCTTCAACCCCTTTCAGTGCTTACCGAGACTTCATACACTAGTACATTGTTGGTTAATTCCAGTCCTTAGCTCCATCTCAGTAGCACTTTTCCCTATTCTCGCTTTTAACTCCATTTATATGTCATACATAGGATTCTTACACTAACTAGTGGATTTGTCCCTGGGTAGATCCTCCTGGGTTAGGCTGGATATTGGGAATGAGTACCCAACCTTACAACCTTAGACTCAATTAAGTAAATTGCAGCCTGGTCGTCTTTTGGTAAGTTTTCTCCATTTCCAGCATTAACCAATTGAAAATTCAATTAAGGTACTTTTGATTATAAATATCCAGCGTTTAGTACCTCGATCGTTTTTGATTTTGTCAGAACGTCCCCCTCAAATGTGCTTCGTTTCGATAATATTGTTAGCAGTTTGGGCGGAAGTATATGAGTCTAATAATCACGGTTATTATTATACACAAGTTTAATCACGTTTTCTCCTCTTATCAAAAATTATATTAAACCTTTGAATTATGGATATCAATTGATTTTAAATCGTTATATTATTTAGGAGAAAAGTGTTGTCCTTAAAAAATTTATCGCCAAGTCGTGTATGAAACATATAACTGCTCCCCCTCAATCGTTGAGGGATATCAATTACTCCTACACTTAGTCATCAAAAGATTAACTATTTACTAATGTACATGATATATTTTTCACAATAAGAGACAAAATTGACTTTTGTTTTCCTTTCTTATGAGATAAAGAGGCGGTCGCCACAATCACGTTGTTTGTGAGAAACCTTGGTAGTCAATATCTCTTATTCTTCATTACAACAAAGCTTTCTAGACTTCGAAAGATCTCCTGAGCTGTTAGTCTTTTCTATCGGAGTGATTGAGTCTTTGCTTCTTCTCTTGTCATCCTCTGACCACTTCCTAGTCTCCATGCCCTTATTGTACTCGTACAGATGAAAGTCTTTAACCATGTGGTCCAGCTTTTCCATGACTCTTGTCAACGTCCCATCACTAAACTTGTGAAGCTCATTCAGCCTCATCAGCTTTCTTTGATCATTTCTGTCTCTGTAGACAACAACTCTTGGCTTAGGGATAATCGTATAATCTTCTTTGAAGTAATAGTCATCTGCATCCCAGTTTGGACTTTCAAGGTTGATCTTTGTTTGATAACTTTCAATCCTGAGCTGCAAGTCTCCCACACGATTCCTGATTACTAGGTTTCTTATCCACATGTTGACTGCCGTGTGAAGACTAGTCTTGTCTGTCTTGGGCAGATGGTTGAGCTTTTCTTGAATATTGAGTAGGAACAGATCTTCAAAATCATTTGGATGAAGATTTTTGAAATCCTTTTCCGAGATCTTGTACTCTTGGTAATTCAGGCGCGGCGAAGACAAAGAAGAAATAGACTTATCTCTCTTAGGTAGTTGTATCCGTATTTTTCGAATACCTTGACACTGATTACACTGAGAATTCGCATCTATGATCTGACTGCTTCACGATCAGAGGCTTCTGTGTTTGTGATGTAGAATTCCCTTTCTTTTAAAACCACCAGTGAGTTGGTTGCATAGACCGCACTGATGTCATATTCGCGTTCACTTTCAACCCACAAAGATGGAACTAATTCTTCAAGGCCAAAGTCTAGGTAACGAGCGGCTTTGAGCTTGGATATGGATAAGGCAATTCTTCGCTCTTTGTCACCTGTCAGAAGATAATCCAGATCCTTGTTGAAGAAGAATTATGGTTGAATAGTTACCTGACCTGGTGGTCCTCCTAAGGGCAGTGGTTCATATACATTTCGCAGAATTTGATGACCCTCAGGATTATACAAATCAACCTTATTTGTCAGCAGCTTATGGCATTCATCCATCTGATATTGAAGAAAGACGTTGTTCTTATGAAAGGCTTTAACAAGGTTGAATGCTGGACCTTCTAAATCAGCTTTGCAGAGCTTCTTCTTTCCTGTTCGTCTGCAGAACCATTTGATGAATGACCCAATATCATACGTCTTCCTTTGAAGCTTGTTCTCCTCAGGAACTTTATACGTTGTGGCGTATGTATTTGCCCAGTTATTCTCTGGTTCCGGGAAATCATTCGGGGGAATGGTCCATTCTGGTTCAGGTGTAGCAGGTCTCTCGCTTTCTGGAATCGGCTTAAACCACATAGTGGTCGACACCCTTAGGATAGTGAGCGTTCTGTCAGTGTCCTCTATCTGAGTCATTCCCTTCATCCTGCATTGGAATGTCGTCTGAAGATTGTTTAGAATGTTCTGATTCCGGATCAGATCTGTGCATCGAAGAGTCAGCACTAGCATCTCTTGTGTCAGTGATCTGCCATCCAGTTGAGGTGAGAGTTGGATGTTGTTTGGAAGCAGATGCATCAGACTCCCTTGGTTTCTTTGAACTTTAGTCATCATCTTTCGGAGGAGGTTGAGCTGACCCAGAGAAGCGGGCGACATCAGATCTTCTTTTTTGTTGACCTACCTGGGTTTGTTTCCAGGCTGATAAAGGGCCCTTCTATCATCATCATCATAATCATCATCGTTCATCATCCTCACTATCATGCTTTATTCTTGTGGTCTTTAAACCTTCGTCTTGCAACTTCCTTATCCATGGCATTTCCAGCTGCTATCAAGCTTCCATAAGAGCATGGTATAGATGGTAGTTGGCAGTATTTCTATTTGCAGGACTGGATCTTTATTCATGTGTTTGAAGAGAAGAGAGCATCTTTAGATCAAAATTCTTCAAGATCAACTTTATCAGTTGATCTTGATGGCGTATGTGATCTTGTTTCTCTTACCTTGTTCTTTTTGGCTTTGATAATCTCCTTCGGACTCTTTTCAGATTCTTGATTCTTGACAGACTCTGGGCCAGGCAACACAGAGTATTTCTCGATTAAATCTGGCTGTGTGTCGTTCAAGAAAGCTTAAGGAGAGCATCATCAGTTTTGTTCCTAGATATTATCAACAGCCGTTAGGAATCTGGATTTGATTTGAAGCCAAAACATCAGCCCGAGTGAATTAGTCTTCTTACTTCAAGACATCTTTGCTCCAATCTTGCCACTTTAGCTGAAAGGGGCGATGAATGGAGTGGATCTCTGGGATGAGATGTGGTAATTGTTTGTAGCTTCTGTGTTGATTGGAGGCGTTTTGTGACAGTGATGACGGCTTAGTAAATGAGGACATTCTGTGAAGGGAGCAATCACTGGAGGAGTTTGACATTACTGTCTGATGGACTTAAGATGGTATGGTGGAATCAGACTCCTCTCTAACTTTAGATTTTCTCTGAATCATCTTCGGTTTGGTTTGTCATGAAGAAATTGATCCCCTAAAGGTTGAAAAAGGGTCATCGAAATTTTTCATGGAAGACATTGAAGCAGAATGAATTTCTGGTTTAATCATCGATGACCTGTTGTCTGTTATGAGCTTCCGGTTTTACATGAACCTTTGGGTGGCTTGTTGTTTTTTTTTGTTTTTGTATTGTAGCGAGGAATTCAGCATCCATGTGCTCAGGTTTTGGTTCCAGCAAAAAGAGACACATGTAATTTTCCAGAGGTATGATCCAGTCTGGTCTTCTTTCATAGGGCTCAGGGTCTGGTCCAGCCAGAGCCTCATGTGCTTTTTCAGGGTCCTTGATTCAGGAATGCTTACTCCTGATGTTACTGTAGAGTGTATACTCATCTTGATCTTTTGTCACATTTAGGAGCTGCGGCTTTGTTCAGACTTGTAGTTCTTGCTGAATCAGACGTTGATGAAGAGATTCATGGATCACTTTCTCTGATGTGTCTCATCTTCAGGTTTAGAGAAGGTCCATGTTGTCGAATCATGAGGAGTTTGATCACGCCTAACAAGGATAAACTGATCAGTAGTTCTTTTCTTCTTTGACAGATCGATCAGGGAATGAGCTACTTGTTCTTCGGTTACAACTGCCTTTCCCTTACCCACTACTTCATGTAGTTTGGGAGTTGTTTCTGATACTAGATCCCTGATCGTTACTCCTCCAACAGGTGCCCGACCTTGTGGCAGAAATGCTGGATCCAAGCTAAGCTTAATAGCCCATTCCATGTCAGCATCATCACATTCTCCTTCTCCCTTTTCTTGATGTGCTTCCAAACTCATCTTCTTAGCCAGTTCGAGATCAGGATCATCACCTTCTTCTTGAGGAATAGATTCTTGTTGAGCTTCATCATCTTCGTCAACAAGTTGGAAAGTAGGCTTTCCCTTTCTAACTTTCTGAGGAAGCTTATGCTTGGAAGGTTTCTTAGTCGGAGCAGGAGCTGGCTTGGATTGCTTGATTGGTGTAGTGGTTGTGGGCTTTTTGGGTGTAGCACGCTTTGTTGTAGGTTGCACGCTTGCACTTTCTTGAGGGGTTTTCTTTGTATTATGAGCAATCATTTCTAGATACTTGGGATAATACGAGGATTGTTGAATGGCTTCAGTCATCAGGGGATCGGGTATTGCCATTCCAAACACTTCAACTGACTCACCTTTAGGGACAAACTTAAGATTTCCTAATATAAAATCATCTCCAGTATGATGAACAACAGAATCAGGAAGTCAATGGATGTTGTTATTGCTTGCCAAGTAGTATATTATCACCTTGGAAAACCATCCATAAGGAATGAGGAAAGGAGTTACTTTATTCTTTGGGTTCTTCAGACTGGTTTTGTGACTTGCTTTGTGTGAGAAAAATGTCTGGATCCATTGAGTAAACTCTTCCCATAACAGCTCTGCATGATCAACATTAGTTTGAGTGACGATTCCCTACAGCATTTGCAGAACTGGGTGTCTGGGTTTGTCACTGCCAGAAGTCTTTCCTATTAAGCACTGGTTGATTAAGGATAGAATTGCCCTCCATGGTTGATACACATAATTCACCCGTATATTGGAGACAATTTCTACAGGTTCAGGATACCCCAACTCATTAACAAAATCAATCACCATGTCACCAAACGAAGGTAACTCAAATAGGTGAGTTGGGTTGACAGGAGTAATCGCTAATGCCTTTCTGAGAAGATCAACACTTAGATCGAACCATTGTTCATCAACTTGACAACTATAAACCCCAGTCTTCTCGTTATATTTCATTGTGTTCCAGAACTGTTACAGGTAGATAGCAGGAAATTTGTGAGGGTTAGTGATTACGTGGGAAGAAAGAAGGTTGGTATTAATCATAGATGTCCACTGATATCTGAAAGATGGGGTTCTTTTGAATCTTTTGTGCATTGAACAGAAGGTTGCTTTTCCAGATTGTTAACCACTGAGAGCGAGGTACAATCTGCTCATCTGTTCTTGTCGGTGGTTGATTGGAAACATTTTGTTCTGCCATTATATTCTGCAAAGGAGTATTAACAAAGAAGATAAACATTGCAGAGAAAGATGTTAGAGAGAATGTTAGCATTGATAAACGTCATGTGACTGCACGATTGATTAAAACAGTGGTAACTCTGGTTTGACAAAAATCTACACATGAACGCACAGGATGCAGAATTATCCAACAGGATCAATTACTTGTTAACTAAGCCCGGATGGGAGTTTAGAAAAGCAACTGGGTCATTCGAAGGTGCCTTGATAGATTTATTGGGCTTAATTAAGGGCCAAATTAATGAAACTTAGCCAAACGCGCGGCAGTTGCAACTCGCCGTTAGGAGAATTGAGCAAACTGCCGTGAGGAAGGCACTAAACCGCCATGAATTACATTTGAAAAAGGGGGTGGGTTGAATATTTTAATATATAAAAATATTTGACCAAACCGCCGAGAGACGACAGTTTACCTGTTGGAATAAAATAATAGAAAATTATGACAACCCGCTGTTAGTCAACCCGCTGTTGGCCAACCCGCCCATTCGACCAACTGCATGTGAGTCCAACCGCCTTCCTTTAAGGCAACTCGCTGTTAAATCAATCGCTGGTTAGTCAACCCGCGTTAGGCTAACTTGCTGTGGATATCAACCCGCCGTTAGGTACTCGCTTGTGAAATCAAAACCGGCGTTAGGAACTCGACTGTTATTTCAACCACCGTTAGGCAACTCGCTGTTATCAACCCGCCGTTAGGCAACTCGCTATTAATCAACCCGCCATATGAACCAGCGGGTTGAGTAAGTTATTAAAAAATAATAAAATAACCAACTCGCCACCTAGAAACATAAGCAACTCTCCATTCGGACATATTTCTTAAACTTCAAACCACACACCTCCTTTGTCAAACCTAATCACATCCTAAGGCATTCCTAGGCTATCCTACGCATAAGACACACATTACTCCCGACTTTTTCTTTCTACAAGTCAACCCGCCATTAAGAAACATGGGCGAATCATTCATTTTTGTTTAAGATAGAAATCCACACATCAAAACTTATTAATATATACCTTATGAACAATTCCCAGCAACTAAGTCACATCTTACAACACTACATTGGCATTTACATCTAAAACGACCCTAGATCTATTTTTTTCTACACTTTTTAATGTGTTTCCATTCGATTCCATTGATATACACACATAATACATGCTATAGATTAAGTGTTGGTTCCATGATCATTCATACAAACCTTAACAATGATGTGTAGAATCAAGATGCAGGAAAATAAAGACTTTATTGATGACTGAAAGAAACTTTTTGGTGGCTAAAAACCCTAACAATAATATAATGACTAGCTAACCTAAAAATGATAAGAACAAAGTGTATTTATACACTAATGGGGTTTGACCTATGGGCCTTTCTTTTGGGCTTTTGCAGGCTTTTTGCATAACAACCCATTTACATCATTAAACATTAATTAATTAATTAACTAATGAGCTATAAAATGCTTGTTTCTTCAAGACCGAGCTTTTCTTGTTAGACTGTGAAATTATGTTTCTAACATTAAGGTTCGATGATGTGAGCTGGTTCACTCGTTCGGTTCCGACTATGTGAGCTGGTTCAATCGTAGAAGTTGGACACTGGTTCGGTTCACCCGTATATTTTGCTGGTTCGGTTGAAGAGAATAGAGCTCGTTCGGTCCAGGCTTTGAATACACTCGTTCGGTCTTCAAAGGATTTCACTAGTTCGGTTCACACAAGAATCAACTCGTTCGGCTCAAGAGTACTTGTCACTTGTTCGGTTGTCACAAGCAATACACTCGTCTGGTTTACACGAGGATTTATTTGCAACCCACTGTTCACTTCGGTTCTTGGAGAATGTCACTCGAGTAGCCCAAAAAAAAAAACTTGACCTTTTTTTTTTCAACCCTTAACGCACCCTTATTGGCTTCTCAAGGCAAAGAGAAAAACAAGAAAAAAAATGACGTGTCGGAGATAAAACAGATACAAACAGAATTTGTATACTTTGATTAACAAATATAAGCCCTTGTTTTTTTTGTTTAAACCTTAACGCACCCTTTTTGTTTATATTCGAATAAAAAAAAATCACCAAGAGAAAAAAAAAACTAGATCGCGACTTGTGTTTTCTTTGATTTCTAACGAGATGGATATGATGATTATAGGATTAAGCACATACCATCTATGAATCAAGAATAAAAAACAAACAAAACAAGATAAAAAAAATTTCGAACCCTCTTTTTTTTTTATAACCGAATACAAAAAAATTAAACACAAATCAAATCAAATCATCAATCATGAAAGGCTCTTGATACCAATTGTAGGTTCCATGATCATTCATACAAACCTTAACAATGATGTGTAGAATCAAGATGCAGGAAAATAAAGACTTTATTGATGATTGATAGAAACTTTTTGGTGGCTAAAAACCCTAACAATAATATAATGACTAGCTAACCTAAAAATGATAAGAACAAAGTGTATTTATACAATAATTGGGGTTTGACCTTATGGGCTTTCTTTTGGGCTTTTGCAGGCTTTTGCATAATCAACCCATTTACATCAATTCAACATTAATTAATAATTAACTAATGAGCAAATTAAAATGCTTGTTTCTTCAAGAACGAGCTCTCTTGTTAGACTGTGGAAATTATGTTTTCTAACAATCTCCCCAAGTGAGGTCTGCTTTTGAGGTCTTTCTTAGCGTACAATATTTGAATTCATAGCATATTTAGCTCATTGTTGTTGCGGTTCTTCTTTTACTTGTCTTACATTGTGCTTCTGTAGAAATTCAAATCTTTGAAACTGTATATACTTAGATTTTTGATGACTTCATCTTGATCTCAGATTTTCTGAATTACATGTGGTTTCTTTTTCGTCGATACGCCATTCGCTGAACTTTGGGTGACATGCTCTTAACTTGCTGTAATACATGAAAGCTTTAGTACTCTTTCTTCTTTTACTTTTTTGACTTTAGAATTTGAAGAAAAACTTTGATTTCAGAGGTGCGGAAGCTTCTTTACTTAGCTTTCTTAATTGCCTTCAAAATTCTTTGTGATGATACAATTTTGTTGTTTAGCAATACTATCAGCTATCAACGGATTTGATTGTCTTTACCATGAGCCGTTTGGGCTTATGGACTAGTCAATGCTTGTTGCTGCAATAACATGGGGCAAGGGTGTTCATAAACAATAACGAGCACACCCTTTTCCCCCCCCCCCCCCCCCCCCCCCTGTTTTTTTGGTTTTGTTTTTTTTTTTTTTTTTTGTTTTATGGTTTGCAATGTTTTTTGTTGCTTTGTTTTTTGTCGGTGTTGCAATTTTTTTTTTTCTTCTCTTTTTTTGTTTTTTTTTTTTTTTTTTTTGCTTTTTTTGTTTCTTCTTTATTTGCATCTTGTTTTTGTTTTTTTGTTTTTTGTTTTTGTTTTTTTTTCATTTTTTTGCCATGATAAACCTTATAGTTTTAGTAAACTATCAATATCGAACGGATTTGATATCTATTTACCAGAGCGTTTGCTATGGGTAGTCAACTCTTTGTTTTATGAAAACATGGTGAGTCGATCACCATACAGTTGGTACTGCACCTGTGATCAGATAGATTCAATAAAGAACCTTCTTGACAGGTTTTCCAGCTCAAAGCCTTTAAGTCCTCCAATACTGAAGTATCAGATTTCCGTATGCTTGCTGTTCTCTAAACCAGATGTCCGTATGGAATTGGAAGAGTGAGTCAGTACAGTACTAATCTGCTCAACTATACCGTATAATTCCTTGTTCAGCGTTTTACTTCTTAATACAATTAAGTACCGTAGAAGGCCTGTTGGCAAAAACGTGATTTGAAAAACATTCGATGTGCTTGTGAAATTTATTTAGGACACAACGAAAGTTTAAATCAGAATGCTCTGATGATGTTTTGAAAGATATCTTGAAAGATATGAAGTGCCTCATGGCTCTCATCAAACTCATACAAGTATTTGTAAGACGAGTCATTCTCACTAGTGGATACTGTCCGAAGACAAGTATATGAGTATTCTACGAATACCCTGGTGATATAACATCTCATTCCTTCGCATTCCTCAAGATCACTTTCCCAATCATGAAACAAAAGATTCTTTGTGAATTATCAAGATACTTGTGTATAACATAAAAGTTTTGGTATCTTGACATTGTTGAGTATATTAACACTTTTACTCCCCCTACACATGTGCATCGATAATCGAAAGATGTTTTGCACATGCAAGGATAGGATTTATCGTTTTGAATCAATCGAATCATTAGTTATCCGGTTTACATTTAAGTCACATTTTCTCCCCCGATCAAAAGTATGCAACTTTTGTATGGTTTTGATCTATAATGGACTTAAAATGTTTTGAGCTCTCCCTCAATCATTTAGGTGAGCTAATTGAGCACAAATATCAAGTAATTATTGAAACAAGACCTTAGTAATATACCGAGACAGGAGTGATAAATCAAACCGTCCGAAGACGTAGGTTGTGGCTCATTTCAATCTTTCTGTAATAGAATCAGCAACAATGCATCCAACAAACCTACAAAACTATTAGTATACCTGATTCTCCCCCTCAAACAATGACCCAGGTATAATAGAAAGGGTTTTGGTCAATGTCTGAATGGTGACTCCGAACATGTTTGATAAAACATATTGGTTATGAGAAAATTGTTTGGGTCTTAGACAACTTCTTGTCTGTGGAAGAAATAATGCACTGAAACGTACATTAAGTCTCTGAGATAAGTCCGGGTTACAGTCTGAAATAACTGTAAGCCATCTAGACTAAAAATTTAAGAGATTTTTTTTAAAATTTTTTTTTTTGTAAATAAGTATATACTAATATACAAAGTATACAATGCGAGAACCTTGTTACTCGATGACTGACTCTTGTAGTTCCTTTAGAGTTTCTGGAGACATTTGCTTTACGCCTAGCAGTGGGAGTATTGTTTCGAAGCGTTCCCTTGGTAAGGCCTTCGTAAAAATGTCTGCCAGTTGATATTTGGTTTCTACAAAGTACAATTCAACAACTTTTCTTTCAACTTGCTCTTTGATGAAGTGGTGACGGATATCATTGTGCTTAGATCTGGAATGTTGAACACTATTACAGTATAATGCAATAGCACTTTGATTGTCACAATACAAAGGAATCTTGTTGAGCACAAAGCCATAGTCAGATAGTTGTGAACGCATCCAGAGGACTTATGCGCAACATCCAGATAGAGCTATGTATTCTGCCTCAGTAGTGGAGATAGCAGTACTCTTTTCCTTCTTCGAATACCAGCTTACAAGCCTATCTCTGAGAAATTGAGCGAATCCAGACATACTTCTCCTGTTTTCTTGGTGAAGAGAGTTGGATCGACCACGCCCTTCGTAAATCCTGTTGAGATGAGATACTTGGACAACTTGTCATACCACGCATGTGGAGCTTGCTTTAGCCCATAAAGAGCTTTCTTCAGCCGGTATACATGAGTAGGATGCTATGGATCTACAAATCCTTCAGGTTGACTCATATAGACTACTTCATTCAGTTCACCATTCAGAAAGGCGGTTTTCACATCCATCTGAAAGATAATCATGTTCTGGCTTGCTGCATTTGCAATGAAGAGTCTGATAGCTTCGATTCAAGCAACTGGTGCAAAGGATTCCTCAAAATCAATTCCAGCTTCTTGGCGATAACCTTTTGCTACTAACCGAGCTTTGTTCTTCAACACTTTTCCATATTCATCCAACTTGATCTTGAATATCCATTTAAGTAGGATGATTAGAATATTGCCTGGAGATGGTACAAGTACCCATACATCAAGACGTTCGAACTCATGAAGTTCTTCTTGCATAGCCTCAATCAAGCATGAATGCTCTAAGGCTTGTTTATAGTTCTTTGGCTTGACATGAGTTAGAAACTCGTTAAAGAAACACCACATGGCATCTGTCTCTAGTTGTTGTCTAGTAGATACTGGACGATGTAAGTTGCCAATCACGTTTTCTAACGGATGATCCTTAGTCCACTTTTGTACATGAGTTATTGGTGAGTTAAGAGTAACATCTACAATGACTGGGCCGGAAGAGGATGCTGCTAAAGCGGTGTCAGGAGCGATATAGGGTTCAAATAAATCACTGTCATTTGTAGGTAACGGTGTCTCTATTCCCGTAACACCAGTGTCTGGAGGTGGTGTTTGTGATTCTAAAGAACTGGTAATAGCTGCAGGAGCGTCTTTTGTGTTAATCGTTATAGAAGGTGAACCAGTGACCATCTCGGGTGCCAGGGCAGCATTAACAAGGGTTGGAATAGCTCCTCTAGTTGTTTCGCTGAGGGAGGGACACTAGGTGTTGTAGGGTCATTTACAAGTTCAGAATGACTGCGTCCTGAATGTAAAGCGGAAATCTCGGGTCCTGCACCGTTGTGCATAGGAGCCATAGGATTAGGCTCGAGTCCTGTACTGCTTTTTATGTATTAGAACAAGTTATTTTTAACATTCATAAAAAGGTATGATTTGTTCTGTAAACATTGCTTTAACGAGTTTAAACTCCCTTGAGCCGCTTGGAAGCGACTGGATCTGTTCGTGGTATATGACGAAGTGCAGAATGCGTGAACAAAGAGTTTAAGCCTCATAAACAATGGAAATATTGACATCTTTGCCGGCGATACGAACAAAAGGAGTCACAAGTTGGGTGGGTTACTAGTCTGATAGGCACGTTTTCATCGGGTAACCAATAAACCTGTTCTCTACGGAGGGATAATTCCTTCTAGGAACAAAGTGACTATAGACAAGGCATGTGAGCCATCATAGATTAAGGGGTAATTGTCCCTATCCTTTAGACATCTTAGTTCTATGACTGACATCAGCGTGAACTAATGAGTCTTACAGTCATGCACTTTAAACAGAGGGAATGGGTGGGAGATTAAAAAGTGCATGTCCATCTAAAAGGTAGTTGAGACAACATAGCTTGTTTGAGGTTCCACGATTGACTACTACCTAGAGCTTTTTTGTAGCAAATCATTTGTATGCTAGGTTAGGTCATTTTAGTTAACATTGGAATAGTTTTTGTGGTTGGTTGTTGAAATCTTGCAAAATACCTGTTGCAACTTTATGTATCACTTTTAAACAACTATTTTTCTTCAAGACTGTCCTCAAGGACCTTCATTGTTTCAGAAACAACCCTTACATTCATTTCAAAGAGTTAATTGACACAACGTTTTGAGAAAGTTTTGACTTTAGCAACACATTTTCTTCTTCAAGCTCAGCATATCCGTTTATAACGTTAATAATGGTCTTGGTCTAAATCAGTGTGAGTTTAATTACCTTCTAGACTAACCATATCATGTTGCATCTTGCAAGCTCAGTTCTTAAGGATCATTAACCAGCTTTGTTCCTTGAATAACCTTAAGAATTGTCCATCACATTGGGTTCTCAAGTCAGTCTAAGATAGGAAACCCTGGATATCTCACGTGGTAGGCGCAAGAAGATACCTCAGTTTGGAACATCATTGAACAGTCGCTGTCAAGTTGGTACGAGATGATGACGAGATCAAATTTCACAATTATCCGACTCACATCGAGTCCAGGTGTTCTCCTGGTGCATCTTCATGAGACAAACAGATGATTACACATTATCAAAGATTTGAATTAGCATCAGATGTGTTACTCATTGACTGACTAGTGGTTTCACTATTTGTGTCTCACTTGTGGAATTGACAGTTAGCCCATGAAAGCACTGTGCATGAGATCCATCATCGACGTCGAGAAATCGTACGTGTCCTCATGAATTACTTCGAACATGTTGGTAGTCTGTAATAGCCAGTGGCGAATCATAAGGGACTAACATTCCTACACTCAGCAAGGAATGATTCGGCTTAAGCATAAAAACATGCCTATTCACCTTAACTTCCTTAAACAGCATCTTGTCGCTTATTTACTGAGAGCTCCTTTTACTCTCTTTTTCTCCTTACACAGCCTAGACATGCCCTGCTCCATGGCAAGTTGTAGCATATCCCTTTCTATCCCTATGTTGTCCGTCATCTTCCCGTATTTACTGTGTCCTCTAGTTACCCGTATTACCGACATTAGCCAAGCTATCTCTGAACGTTTCAGAATAATCTGCCCCGTCATGCACGTAGCATGACTCCATAAGTTTAGACGATGTCCATAGCTGTGTTTGTTGGTTAAGGAAACTGCAATAAGAAACCCTTCAACAATTATACAATTTTGGTTCATGGTTGCCAACATAGCATCATTGCTTGATTGAGAGACTTGTTGTGAGGTGGAGGAAGATATTGGTCCATATGTGGTGGGTGGTAAGAAGTGGTTTGAGTTGGGCATGGTAGTGTGTTGTTTGAGCAAGGTATGCCAAAGGATCAACAATGCTGGTAGACTGCTCCTGTTACTCTGAGAGTCATCATGAGTAAGTGGTACATATGAGTTAAGGTAGGAGTAAGTACAACATAGTTGTCGCAGAAATATCCTTGAAGTATCTTCACTTTGTCACAAACATTTCCCAAACGAGTTGAAGGTGTTGACAAACTTGGGTGAGTTCATTTGATGAGTAGGGATGTTAAGCTAAAATCATCAATCATTTATCAGCTTGTGGAAATGACAAAGGTATCTATGACTTGACTCATTTCCTATTGCACGAAATCGTTCGTAACACATCAAACAGTTCTGTTCCTTCTTTTTAGATAGACTTTCCTGCAGCCTTCATTAGAAGCTCTACATTGTCCCAAAACTCTTTTTCCAGTACTAGTGCGGTTTAGTAGTTAATACATGTCCTTGGGAGCCCATGATTAGAGAAGAAGGTTCTGAATATCTAGCTAGTTTCTTTATTGAGTTTCTAATCACAGTAACCGTCCATCCAAGCTTGTTTCTCGTTACTTGTACATGCATCCTCACCTGACCTTCAGTCACAGAATTTGGGGGTGCATGAGTTGGTCCATTTTGGATTGATCACCAATTAACTTACCAAGGGTTTTAACCACGTATATACCACTCGATAACAATTTTCCATATTCGTAGTCACTATTCAAACCAACATGAGGAGGACGATTTGTCCGTATATCCCGCTCACTTGATTCTTAATCTGTTGACATTAGAGATTTAAGAATAATGAACGGATCTCAGTGCTTGTTGTTATGTTTGTGATTGTTTTCGAGTTTTGTTTTTTATTTATTTTTCAAAATCAACTAGATCGTTGTTGAAGCCTGAACGCGTTCCGATTATCCAAGACTCCCCCTTGTTCGATTCCTAAATTCAACTCTTCGTCCAAAAGAATTCACTTGTTCGTTTCTTCAAAAACATATCACGTTAGATTCCCTTTGATTTAACTCGTTCGTTCTCAAAGGAAGTAAGCACGATCGTTTGTTGAAGCATTGCTGTCGCTCCTCAAAGGTTTTGGTTCGTTCGTTGTCAAGAGTTGTAGGCTCGTTCGTCCTTTGAAAGATGAAACTCGTTCGCCACGACAAATCTTTGCTTCGTCATCTGGTTTCCAACTTTTAGAACTATTCGGTTGACAGGATTTTCACTGGTTACGATCCTGAGATTTTTGTCTGATCGGCTCCTACACAAAAATGTTGCTTGTACGGGAATCCCAACCAAGTGTAAACTCGTTCGTTCTTGAGCAAACTACCACCGTTGAATCCCTTCTCTTTTACTAGTTCGGTTGTAACTTATTGTTTGGTTCGTTTCATTGAGTTTTTCCTGTAACTCGACGTTTGCCAAAGAAGAATCCAAACACCCTTTTCTTGCAAAAATACACCACGAACAATCCTGTAAATCTGCCAATCAATCACTACAAAAGATATGAGTTAGCTCGAACAAGTAATGATACACGATCCAAGACACGAATTCGATCAAACGCTGATGCCTCTCTTTTTTTAATATGAACCACAAACAAAGACAAAAAATCTCACTCTTTGTCTTGTCTTTTTTTTTATATGCGAACCAAAAAAAAATACACTTTTGTTTTTAATTAACTTTTCAACACAAGAGACAAAAGAAATCACTAGATCTTGATTGCTACGAAGATGATTTTGATGAAAATTAATTAAAGCCACAACCATCCTATAATTCAAGAATCAAAACAACGAATTAATCAATAAAAAATGTCCGAAACCCCTCTTTTTTTAATAGCCGAAACCCCAAAAAAAAATTAAACACAAACCAAATCAATTCATCAATCTTGAAGGCTCTTGATACCAATTGTAGGTTCCATGATCATTCATATAAACCTTTAACAATGATATGTAGAATCAAGAGATTAAATTAAACAAGGATTGATTGAAAAATTGAAAGAGAAACAATTTAGTGGCTAGAAACCCCTAAAAGTATAGTGACTAGACTAACCTAATAAATGAGAAAAGACAGAGAGATTTATACACTAAAGAAGGACAGCCAAGGAGCCCTTTGAGGGCTTATCTGGGCTTTTGTAAACTTGGAGCTCTGTGTTACATCATTAAAAACATTATAATTAATTAACTAAACTATCGAGTATGAAACGCCAATTTTTTCAGACCGAGCTTTACTTTTAGACTGTGAAATTTATGATTCTATACACTCCTGGCTCTCTATTTCACATTCTCACACACAAACCCCACTTCAGTTCTACCACGTTAGAAGAGGTGTTTTTGTTGGTGAATAATGCTTGACAACTTAGATCCAAACCACACTTCAAACCACATCGACACCACCCACTCTCACCATGAATTTCCAAATATAAACCATCATTCCAGACCATATCATACATATCTAAAAATAAGACATATACCTTATAGAATCAACCATAATTCTGTCAATTGGTTCATTAAAAAAACCATTGCCAAACACCCCTTGTTTCTTGTACATTGTTCTGTTGCTGAATCCTAGAAAGTTATTTTAGTGATAAATATTGGTTGGTTTTACAGATTAAGGGTATAGGCTTGTCCACTTGAATCATTTGGTGATGAAGGCATTAGTTGTATAGTCTAATATTTGTTGTTCCTCGAAATCACTTGTTCTCATACACTTTTGTTTACGAATCATTGTACATTCTTATGTTATATTTATGATGAAATATCTATGATTTTATCATTGGTATGATATATTGTTATGAATATAAACAGAGAGCTATAATCTTGTGTTTGTTATTTTTGGGCATTATGTTGATTTTTGATGTGGATCGATGGATATGTGTTTATTGAATTGTAAAACAAATCTTATACAAGAATATAGGATCGAAAGGGTTCTTTTATAAATTTTTTTAATCATTCCAATGAAATAAATGGTTAATAAGTAACTAAAGAAACCCGAAAGAGATTTGTCGTTATTAATCGATATAATCACTTGTTATATTTAAAGGCCGAAAAGATTTGTAACTTGTGACATCTTTATTCTCTAAACTTATAAACACTATCCTAAACACTTCATTTTCTTAGTGATCATTTCCTAAACAAGCATACTTTAATTTCTTGCTTGAATCATCTCTTCATTGCTTTCTTTGCATTATTCGATATATGCTCTTCTTGGTTAATTTGATACGTTACAATCATCTACCATAGCATCTTAATTACAACTGCGAAAACTTTAATTCCTGTGGAAGGGTTTGGGGAAAAAAAAAACAAAAGCGACCTGGAGACTCTTACTAAAAGGCTATACAGATACACGAATGAGTATACTTCCTGAGTTAGTAAAATTTAGTATTTCTAGTATTATAAATTTAAAGCTTGTAAAACACATATCATGATGTAACTATATAGAATTATATGTTGTGTTAGTTATTCAAAGTATATTATACTCAACGACTATAATTTAATTAGGTTTTGGACTATACTTGAGATTTTTCATATTTGATTTATATCAATACAAGTCATTAAGGTGAGGTTCCATAGCCCCATTATATACAATTCCATATGATTATATAATTCCGGGTGAGAAACATGCATTTGTTTTTTTACGATTGGACGCAAGTCACTTTTATATAAATTATGAGTATCCAAAGTAGGTTATAACCCACTTTTCCTATGAAATCAGTGACCTGGTTAATTGTATGATTGTAAGCGCGAATGTTATGAATAGATCTATTTAGGATTGACATCCCCATTCAGGTGAGTAGCGCTCACTAGTTTCGGAGGTACCGAAACGAAGAATGTATACCACGTCGAAACAATTTGGATGTTACGGGTTGAACATCTAACACGGCACATTAATTTCATTAATTTGCATACATGATATGTTTGTAGCATTTCAGTGTCATGACTTAGTGCATTTTCGTAAATAGCATTTTGAAATATTGTATGCGTTTTACATGTCTACACTTAGAAATCTTGCGGTCCTCCTTAATTACATTACTTAAACCTGTGAATTCACCAACTTTAATTGATGTTTTTAAAGCATGTTTATTTCATAGATCAATAATGTCAAGAACAAGGAATACATTATGTGATCGAGTACATTTTGGAGTCACTTTATTATAAAGATTGAAGTGCATTACATTTTGGAGTATTTGTTATGTATTAAAATCTTTACACATTTCAAGGATGAACAAGTTAAGCCATGGGCTTTTGTAATAAACAATTTAATTAATCTAATGTATCATTTTCAAACGACTCATATAGAGGCCATCACATATCTTTGTTCTATTTGATCTGATGAATTAATACTTCTCAGAACCATATCGTTGTCGACCCTATTTGGGGTGTACCTACTAGCTGTTCACAATATCACGAAAAGTGTCAGCTGAGGTTCCTCGTTTGTTTCAGGTAATCTACATGGACTTCCCTATTCTTCCTGTGTTTAGGAGAGAGTGGTTCCAAATCTAATTTGTACATCCCTAGGGCAAGTACACAAGAGTTATTAACTTGTACAGTATAATCAGACACACTTGTTCCCATTTAAAGGTATTGCGATGTGGTCTTTAAGTCGGCTGAGAGTTGTATTTTTCTTTCCAACTGAGCTTCAATTCATTTATTTCTAAAAATCAAGGAAACACTAGAGCCATCTTCGATGTTGCATAGAGGGGGGTTTTTGATTTCTCAAACTTTCTTTTATTTATTGCACTGTAATTTCAAGATTTATACAGTGTTCTTTAAGTCTCAAAGACCGTTTTAAAAGTTCATTATAAACAACCTTTTCAACCATATCATTCTTTTAAAATCAGCTGCAAGTTTTACACACCTACTATATCATCATAAAACTTGTTTCCATTTCATGCATATGCAAGAATTATTATCATTAGCAGCACAACACATTTATTATCAAATCAGATGCCATAGTCATACACAAAACATCTTCAACAAATGATTGCTCCAAGATATATCATTTTTTCAATGAGCAATTCTTTCTTCCTCGTATCATCTACAAATATCCCTCTCTAACAAACCATTTTGCAACTAGGTTTTCACTATTTGATTAAAAACCTCTTCATGTCGAAATTCTCTAAAAGACCTTGGTCAAAGTTGTGAAAGATTCTCTTAAGGATTTGACAAATGGAATAACGCCATTTTCTACGCTTTTCTAATGTGTTCAAATCCCGAGTCCCATCTACTGACCATCTCTTAGTTCTTACTTTTATGAAGATTGTCAAATCAGTAGTATGGCTTCTCCTTTTTTCAGATAACTATGATGTGAGCCACACATATGGAAGAGGAAGTTCTGAGGAATATCCATTATAACAGTTCGGATCGAACCAGTTGATTATCAAAAATGGTTATAAAATAGGTTACCAAAAAGCTTGTTTACTGCATACAGTTTGTTTTAGCACAAATGTTTAACAAAATGCTCAGAACATTTTATTCAATGCATCATAAATCAATGGTGTTCAATAATCACGTGTTTTCTCTTTAGCAAATAGATCATATGTTTAGCAAGCATTTTCAATTTACTTTCTTCAAACAATTTTAAGGTTTCTTTAGTATCAATTATAGACAATGCATCATGCTTCCTAACTATTGTATGACCAAAATACAATGCGGGTTGTTTTCTTTAAGCTTGAGTTAGATACAAAGGACTTTGATAACCAAGTGCTGTTTTATGAGACTCATCATAAAAAACTTGAGGCTTTGTTAGCATATGCATAGTCTGAACAGTTTGACCCGTTTTGTAAACAATATATCCAGGACTTCTTTTTCTTTCTCAGATTAGACAATATCTCAATGAATTTTCATGTTTTTCAAAAAACCTGTTTCAAATGTCCATTTAAATTATTCCAAAACTTTGAATACTTTCAATGGTTGTAGAAGTTGCAACTTTAACGATCAAAATTTTTCTGTTTTATAACTGTCAAACTTGCATTTTCTATCACAATTACACCTCGCATTTGACCAACAATATACTTTTCCTATAGTTAAATCAACTATCTGTCTTTCTTTAAAAAAATTAAATTTGATTCTATTATATCAGTCAAGCACAGTTCAGATTAAGGATACCATTATGAGAATGTTCACCTTATTTACCTCATTACATTTAGCAACTTGATTAGACATCTCTTCAATCACAGACATTATCATTGCATCTTGTTTATGTAGAAGAAGTAGATACTTGGACAACCTTTTTTAGTTCTCAAATATTGATCATATTAAATAACATTACTGTTACTTGTTAAATCAATATCTGAATCATTAATAAAAAGGTGGTTTGGTTCAGAATACAGCATTCTTTTGCACACTTTGATCAATCTCAGATTATTTTGATAAGTGTCAAGATTTGTACATCAGAGAGAACATCAGATCATACGCAGGTAATCTTTGGCCATAAGAATTTCATGCGGAAGGTGCTTTCATCAAAGTCTTGAGTCCAAAAGCAATCAAGATCATCAGTCTGAAGAAAGCAGTAGAAGAGAGTCAGACTCTTAGGTAGTCTTGCCTTAGCAATGTTAGCCCTACATCAGCCAAAAAATCCATATTTCCTCATCTAATGCAACCCCAATTTTCAAAGCATGACAAGTAGCATTTTCTCTTTGAACCATTCTTGAATTCTATTGGCCCTTTTACACGTGGGAACGTGAAGACCAATTCAAGAAGAAATATCCACAACTCTTCACCAAGACCACACCGTCGTCAAGTGTTGCATTGTAAGCCTTGAGGACAAGGCTCGTTTAACGGGGGAAGTCTATAACACCCTGTGTTTTCAAGTCTTTGACGACGTCAATAAATGTGCTATTTATTTTTATTATTGTACGTGTTTGCTTAAAATTGTAAACGTTAAGTTAAATCGCGTACGCCAAAAATTAGCGTTCAATGTAAACGGGCACCAAACAATTAAATGTTTACATCAATCAAGGGTTATATAATTATTTTGAGAATAATTATTAACTTTGTTCATTTTATTTTTATCGGATACGTAAAGTGTATACGTTTCGCGATAAATTGCGTTTAGGCACTCCCGGAACCACGAAAACTTTTCTACGCTTCAACAAATACCCACTTTTATACCCAATACATAAAATTTACTCAAATATATCATATATATCTCACTTATGCCGAAATTACTTGCATTTTATACAAAGATATACATGAAAATGGCATTATACTTTCAAGATAGTCAAACAACACACCATACCTCTTTATGGCACCATCCCTACCATCCTTTGACTACTAACCATGACTAAGGCCATCCCTAGGACACCCTTATGTCTCCTTGACCAAGTATACATCTTATATACTAGCAACTAACACATACATCACCAACACTTAACAAAAATCAAACAAAAACACCCTCTTTTGCTTCCTTATATGCTACGGCATACTAACACCACCCAACTAAATCCATACAAAATTTTCTACAACCCTTACACTTCTATATACACATATCCTAAGATGTACTAAGACATTTGCAAGCATTGGTTAACCATTTCCAAGTTATAATCAAGAAAAAGAAAGCTAGGGTTTCTATTAAGGAAAGCTAGGGTTTCTTTGTGCAAGCTTTGGTTTTGTGATTAAACAAGGGTTTATCACTTAATTATCATCATCATCATTCATCATAAGGTCCACTTTAAACCTTTATGCCTTCATTTTATAAGTTTTTATGCTTATTGTTATTCTATTTAGCTTATATCACCATTTAGGTTTTAATCATGAAAATGAGATATATACTTGAAATGATCATTTTACACACTTTTATATATGTTGTGATATTACATACATCATGTTAAAATGGATGAGAAAATGTTGTATCATATTGTTTTGGAGTAAACATGATTATGAGTAAATTAGGGTTTTCATAACTTCATAATATGTTTCAACTTAAAGAAATACATAAGACATGTTAATATTGATTATGGACTTTTAATCATGATTATAGAACACTAAAATAAGGTCATATGGAAAGAAATGCACTTGTACACACTTGGTTATATGTAAAAATGATTATTTACAAAACTAGTAAATTAGAGATTTCTTAAGTAAAGTTATGATCTTAAGTATTATCATAAATTAATTAACCTTGGTAACTTGGACACTTAAGGACTATTATGGACAAAGGACACATCATATATGTATGATTTATAAAGTATATGATATATGAGACTTGTGGTAAAATACAAAAGTAGTAAAGTATAAAGAAAAGATCATAAATGGACTTAACAAACAAGCATAAACATTCTGTCCCAAATCCGAATTTTTACATATTTATTTTATATTTTTATAAGATAATACATTTCACGACGATTCCGAAAAAGAGAAAACTTGTTAAACGGATTAATAACGAAAAAGTTACGTAAAAACAGTTTAACGTTTAATAAACGAAGTCGTAAAGGAATTTTTATAAAAACATTTTTATAAAAATTATAAACAGCAAGGGTTGGTATTTTTAACAAATAATACATATTTTTAGGATTCCAAAATGATAAGAATCGTAATTTTTCAATTAATAACGAATGAGTTATGAATTTCGCGAGTTTACGACAATTAATACTTTTATAAAACTATTTTTATAAAAGTTACTATTCATGACAGAAAGTTATATTTTTGTAAACCTCATAAATATATAGAACTTTCAAATACGAGAACGTCCTCGAAAGAATCGTTAAAAACGGACTATACGAATAAAATACGACGTTTTACGGTATTTACGACAATTAAAATCGATAAAAATATCCATAGGGGTCTGAATTTGAACAGTAATTTTAACTGTTCACCAGCAGGTCGGAATTTGAAAATTGTCAATTTATGATACCTCGTCTAATACGAAAAGAAGGACATAAGAAACGCCGAGAATCGTGCATAAAACGCGAAAGTTACGCCAGATTACTAAACGGTAATTATAACGTTTTAACTATTAAACAACAATTTTTTCTAAAACCATTAGTTGTGGTGAATTGAGCAATAAAGAATATTATGTGGTTATCAAAGTACAATATTACAAGGGAGTTTCAATAATGATGCCTCTTCGAGGTGGCGTTTCGACGAGTTGTTGTGATTTACGATTTAAAGTGTCCCTAACTCCTCGAACGTCTTGTCATGACTCTTTAATTAATGATAGCCCCAACGATAGTACAATGTAACAACTATTAGATTATATTCAATGTTGTTAGACTAAGTACTCAGTACTTACACGACCTTAATTGTAAATAGGATCATTTGATCAATTCGCGTGGCGCGTTAATTGTGATACACTCGACATTACTCACTCAAGGTGAGTTCATAGCCCCACGTTTTACATACTTTTGTTTTACAAAGTTTTTGGGGTGAAAAACATGCAATGCTTTACAATTGGACACAAGTGGTTAAGTTTCATGTTAAGATTACGTGTTGCCTAAGTAGCGATAACCCATATCTGAGCCCATTATCATGAACTGTTAATTGTGAGCGCGAATGTTATTAATAGATCTATTGGGTTTGACAACCCCGTTCGGGTGATTAGCTATCACTAGACAAACGAACGTATACCATGTCGAATATAGGATGTTGCGGGTTAGAACATCACCACGGGCATGTCGCCATTAATTTGTATTCATACACGTCAAGCTTCATTGGTCATGAGCTTAAGCCAACGTAAATACAATTTATATGATATCGCTTCTGTTGCATTATTCAAACACTTGGGGAATCTTGTGGGTCCTACAATATATGATTTATCAAACCGATGAATTCACCAACATATTGTTGACGTTTTAAAGCAATGTTTTTCCATGGGGGGATCAATAAGCACAATGTGCGATGGTACATTGGTGGGTTTTTGATTTGGATGTCTTGATTCAAGAATATTGGTCGCATTTCATTTTGTTAACTGTTATGGGCTGAAAATCTTTGTATTTTGATCAAGTGAACAAGTTAAGCTTCGGGCTTATGTCCACATGACTTTGTTAAATCCAATGTATCGTTTTCAACGAACTTTTTCGTTCTATATATCTCTTGTGGTTGTTGATCCATAAAGTAAACACGCCCCGACCCATATTCCCGCTGGCGACCCAATTTGGGGGTGTTACACGTTTGTGCAAACGGATGCCCATTCCACGGACTTCCTGTCCGAGATCCAAACCAACACCTCAAGGATTTCTTTAAACTTGTGGACTCACTCGACCTTGACGGTGAAAATAGGGAAAGCACGCGCCTGTGTTTATTTCAATTTTCCCTTCGCGATCAAGCTAGCAATTGGCTTGAAATGACTTCCAGCAGGATTCCATCACCACATGGAGAGATCTTACTCCCGATTCCTTCTCAATTCTTTCCCCAGTAGGACCACAAAACTCCGCAACGATATCCTGAAGTTTCCAACAAAAAAAAACCCCCAAAAAAACAATGGAGAATCTTTATCCGAAGCATGGACTCGTTTTAAGGACTTACTCCAAAAAGTCCCTCATCATGGCATAGACCTTTGGCTCCAAGTCCAAATTTTTTATGACCATGTCAATCCTGTCACAAGACGAACCATTGACCAATCGGCCGGTGGTAAGCTTCGTGACCTCAACGCCGAAGAATCCTAGGCATTATTAGAGGACCTCGCCCTCTATGACAACGAAAGTTGGAACGACCCAAGGGATTTCGCTAAGCCGGTCAAGGCAATCGCTTTGCCTCAAGATGTCCCGAGTACATCCGACCGCCGTCTAATCGAGCTCGAAAATCAAGTTCAACGCTTGATGGAAGCTCATCTTGCTCCGACACAACCTACCCAAGTAAACAAAATCACTACCTCATGTGAGATCTGCAGTGGTCCCCACGACACTCAGTATTGCATGGAAGATCCCGAACAAGCCTTTGTTGAATACGCATCCTCGCGTACCGATGAAGCGGGAGGTAAGTGGTATACTTTCAAGCCCGAGCAAAACAATCTTGGTGACACCTATAATCCGTCATGGAAAAGTCACCCAAACCTTAGGTGGAGACAACCCCAAAATTCCCAAAATAATTTTTCAAACCCACCTAACCGGTTCCAACCCAACGGTTCGATCCCGAACCGTTCCTTCAACAACCGTCCTCAAAATTTTAACAATCAATCAAATATAGAAGGACTGGTTTCCGAATTCATGGCATCTCAAGACGCTAGATTGTCCAAGTTTGAAGCCGATTTCAAACGACAACAAGGTGAGATGGCCAACAAAATTAACACTGTGTTGAAAGCCATTACCGATCAAATAGCGGGCACATTACCTAGCGATATGATTAAGAACCCAAAACTGGGGACTCATCAAGTTTCGTAAGCATGTTCTTACCCAACAATAGACCCACAATGCTCAACACAAATCCATAGCTTAATCAACGCCATCACAATCCACCCCAAACAGCCTAAAGAATCCCAAGATAATGAGCCTGACGTAGGACATGAAGAAGAAGGTAACCTTGGAAACATCACCTCTAACCCACACCCACAACCTGATCCATTAGCTTCCATCGCCACAAAACAAGTGCGAAAACTAAATTCGGTGCTTGAATCACTCGAAATGGTTCCCCAATCCTCCAATACATAATTCATTTGCACTAAAGAGGATGATGGAGAAGTAATGTTCATCGAGATCATATGAGATGATGATGAACCTCAAAATAAGAGTCCCAATGAAGGTGAAGGGACAACAACGGAAGGATCGACGGTAGAATACTTTGACACCTTTCCAACGAGAGATGAGCTAACCTTATCAAAAGTACATATGTGTCCCCGATCTCCTCAATATTTCTACGAAACCCCATCATCACGGAAGGATGCTCTTCCAATCTTAAGATACCATGCAACATTGGGCATGTGCATGTCGAAAAAGCCTACATTGACCTTAACTCCCCTCTAAATATCATGACCCGAATGATGTATAACTGGATCATGAGGAGAAAACTCAACCCTAGGGAAGATGTGAATGGAGGAATTAGTAATTTTACAGGGAGGATTAAAGGGATGCATGTCTTCATAGGAAACTTCACCTATGTTGTTGACTTCATGATTGTCGAGGATATTAGCTCGATCATAGACCCTAGGTTGTCACAAGTAGTTCTAGGGAGGCCTTTCATTAAAAATTCCCATATGACTCACGACCTACCCGAAGGAGTAGTTAGGTTCACCAACGGAGATGATGAAGTTGCCTATAAAATGCCCTATAAGATAGAACAATACAACTCATTATTAAACCTAGAAAAAGAACACAAAAAATCGGTCTACCTTAGGAACGATGAGGACAAGAGAAGAGGAGTTGACTATGTGATGAGTAAGATATTAGGGTTCTACAAGGAATGTTTAGAGTTAGCCCTGAATATGTAACTGGGCTGGGAAGATGAAGGAACGTTCCACATAATGACGTGTGACTTCGAGTCTAGCTTACAAGACTCGTTACATAAAGAAAAAGTGCTTGCTTGAGCAAACCCAATTTACTTTTCCGCAATAGGAGTGTCATGAGTGTTAATTCTTCATAGTTTTGTTTTTTATTATGTTTTGAACTATCTTGTAATAATGCTTTGTTTTGTCTTTAACCTCGTCATAATTTCAATCAAAGGTATTTTGCAAACAATAAGTGTAGGGGAATTTATCCGGCTTTTGAGCCATGTTCAAACATGTTAAATGAATTGTTTAGATTAATTCGTGTCATATGATTGAATTGTTAAATCTCAGATTTTATGCAGGTATTTGTACAGGAATTAACTTATGGAATCAAGTGCAGGAATTTTTTCATCAAAAACAAAAAATTCGTTTTCACAGACTGTGGAGATGGCGTCACGATCTACATGCGACGCCGTCACCATGACACCTGTGACGGGGTCATAACAACCCTGACGGCGTCATACGCCCAGGTCTATGTAAAAATTTAATTTTTTTCTAGTATTTCTGAAAAACAAATGTGCAATATTTAAAATCAGTAATTCTTTTGTAAACGTGCAGAAAAACCTATAATTATATCATTACTCTCATCCTATCTTTACTGCTTTCGTAGAGTCGAAACCCTAAATGCTTGTTATATATGTATTTATCCTGCCGATTTTATGCTTGGTGTAGTTGTCTTCTTCTTTGATTACAGGATATATTTGATGAGAAGAAGTTTGGAAGTTCTTAGGAAGTTTTATTAGATAATTCTTGGAGGACAATTTAACCAGTTATCGCATGTTTCTTCTCCATTATTGAGCAAACCAGGGGAGTACTAGTTTCTTTTACTTGTTTTCTTATCCCTTTATTTGTTTTTACGGCTACTTCTATAGAACATTGGGGACAATGTTCAACTTAAGTGTAGGGGGAAAAAGCCATAGAAACTGTTCATTCATTTGCCATTTGCTTTGTTCCTTAAAATGATGGGTACTATATTGAAACATAGCATAAAAGGTAATTTTGACCTAAATTTAAATTTTTTTATGACACATACCGATGAAAACTAAGTATTAATAGCGTCTCATGGATAGGAATGTATATGACTTCAAAATTTCACCCCAAAAATGTGAGGTTCGCCTTTAGATCTTTAGGAATTCGGGTATCTATTATTGATACCCAAGATAGTTTATACCTTTAGCTTGTTCGAGTTAAGGTTTGAATGCAGACATATGCGTCTATTCCGTCGTTACGGATGTGTATGTATGATCTAGGTCGCCTTTTCTGGAACATTGGTATCGGTCTTAAATTATATAAGTGTACCGATAGTATATTAAATTCTAGAACTTGTTTTTGTGATGCATCCCGAGATCGCATTGTAAGTATTAGGATTTACTAGATAAGAGGTACTAGGATTAACCTATGTTTTAAACCTATAATTGTTATTATGGTCACACCGATCATGTAACTATCACACACCCTTGCCATGTACTTATTTTTAGTGCAAGATACCCCTAGTACAACCCTCCGAGCTTATCTTTTTCATGGTTCTCGTAATTTTCTAGTTAAGCCAGACTATTAATGAAGAGCATTGTCCCTCTTAAACCAATCTTTACACCCAAATCGCCTTAGCCTACCTTATATGTACTCACTTTTACTACATTATTGTTTTAAGCCAAGTTAATTATTTGAGTACACGGTTGCTAAGTACTTATCCTTGTAAATACTGTTTTGGGATGATTGGGATTCATAGTAGTATTCATCTTATGAAGAATTGGGGAAGAAGTAATTTATTACCCCCAATAGAGCTCAAAAAGCTCCATCTTATGTTGATCCATCTCAATTCGGGTTATAGAATAGTTTGCTTGTAAAGTATGTAAAAGTTCAAGTATAGGGGTGCATCTATAAGCCCCGAGTGATGTAAAAAAAGAGAGAGAAAAACAGAAAAGAAAAAGAAAGAGATTGATGTAGAGTTGTGTAGAGTTTGTATATCTTTTTCCAATTTCTTAGCTTAGCAACCAAGCCAACGTGTATTCGTATAAATAATTAGCTAAGCCTTCCACTCCAAATTCACCCAAAGCCACCCAAATGTATCCCATCCGTTTCCGTTTCCATTATATGTTATCTTACACCTACACCTTACAACCTTTTAAAAGACCTCTTATATAGTAATGAATAATGCTTGAGCCCATCGGTGGTAGTTTGATCCTTTCCTAAGCCTATGGTAATTTATATGCTATGACAGGTAATAAGTGCTGATTTTCCGTTTCCCCATTGTTAGCCTTAAATATATTAAGTCAAACAAGAATATTATCGGTCTTAACAAGTCAAACTAGGTCTTGTAATGTAATAGGCTAGTCGGGTATTAACGGGCTTGGATTGTAATCTAATTTTGTCCATGTTTAGGGCCAAAGCCCAAGTTAAGCCAAGCCTGACCCATTTAGAAAGCCCATGTGCCAACTAGAAGGCTAAGGGTATAAAAGGAACCCTTTCCACACATGGAGAGGCTGTTGGTCATTTCATGTGTGTGTTTTCATATGTGTAAAGACCCACCATCTCTTTATTCTTAATCTAATATTCACCATTTTCTCTTTATCTCTTTTCTTCTTATTTTCGGATTATCAAGGCTTATTGGGTTTGCTTATTAGTTGTGTTTGGAATATTAGTGGGATAACATGTGGTATCAATCGCCAAGGGGTGTTTAGTGGTTGATTTGTGGGAAAAAGCTCAAATTCGTGGCTTATTATGAGAAAAACTCCCACGTCCTACTTGGGTTTTTAGCTTTTTTGGCTTGTTAATCATAGCCTTTACTTGTTATACATGTTTCACAGTTTCTTGTGTAGCCATTTCATGCATTAGATAAGTCTCTAGTTAGATTCTTAAGGTTTTTCATATTCGGATTATTTTAGTTTCTAAGTGGCGGGTTGAGGTTGTTCTTGAAGATTCACAAGAAAATCCATGTACTTTCGTGTTTAGAACAAGCTCTAGTTGCTGAGTTTAAAGCTGGTTAGCTTATTTCATAAGCTTATTGTGTTCTTTTTTAAGCTTATTCAAAATTCTCCTAAACTTTTCATACTAGCAAGATGTTTAGGTCTCTTGGTAGAGAGTTGTGTTCTGTTAAAGATATTACTTTGTTTGTTTGCTATAGGTTGAACAGGACAAACAGGTACTAAAGCGACTTGTGTACTTACTCGAAAGTCACTTGTTTGGCATCTACAGATTTAGCGAGTTAGCAAAAGTTCTAGCGACTTGGTGTAGCGAGTTAGGCAGTAAAAGCAGTGAGTTGGAGCAGCGAGTTAGTGTAGCGAGTTACAGGTACATTGAAGAAATTCTTCCAAGATCAAAATCAAACGTTATGCTGCCCAAATTTTCTCAAAGTAGCGAGTTGTCAGACATCTCATTCTAGCAAGTTAACAGGTCTTACTAGCAAGTTGTTAGAATAGCGAGTTATCTAAATAGCGAGTTGTCAAAGATTCTAGTAGTTTGTTTAAAAATTTAGTGGCATTTTGCTTAGTTTTCTCATTACCGAATTACATTTTTTGTTAATCCAATTTCGGTAATTCATTTTCGGTTTTAGCCTAATTTCGGTAAACTTCAATTTTGGACTTTGGACTTTAATTAAACGTAAACATTGGACTAAAACGTTAATTAATTAATCAATCATCAAACCTCAACTTCAAATCAATTCTACTTTCATGGTTTTTCTATTGATTTCGTAAAATCCCGACAAGTAATTCTTTCTCTTCTCGGTTTTAATCATAGAGTTGAAAAATCCCGTGGAAGTTAATTAAATTCATTCAAACCACTATACAATCAACACTTTATAACACTTAAGATCCGATATCTATTCACATCATCAAAATGTCAAATTCAAATACCAATTTGTAAACTCAAACATCCAATGCTCTTCACAATGCTATCATGGGAGCAGGTGGCAAAGATCATCCATCAATGTTAGCTCCGGGTAATTAAGTTCAGTGGAAATCCATAATCAAGAGATACATCGACACCAAACCTAATAATGAACTCATCCACTATTGTCTCCAAAATCCACCCTACAAGTTTAAATGGACTGAGAAGACTATTCCAGGTGCTGAAGGTAGTTCTAAAACAACTACAGAAGGGTACATGGAGAACTATAAGAATGTTTCACAAGACATACGGGATCAACTGAATGCTGAAGCTGAAGTCGTTCAGATCATTCTCACAGGGATAGATAACGATATCTACTCCACAGTTGATGCTTGTCCTAATGTCTGTGAAATGAGGAAAGCCATT
>BQNB010045204.1:0-40486 GCA_026074375.1 Tanacetum coccineum
TATTTTTTAAATATTAATTATTAAAATCTCTAGTTTTTTAATAAATATAGTTTTGATATATTAATAAAACTTTTAGTAAAAAATATAGTTGTGAGTTGTTTGTGATATATTAATAAAACTCTAAAAATATTTAATAACACTTTCCCCGGCGACATGTCGCCGGGGAAACCTCTTTTTTTATTTTTGATATATTTGTGATATATTAATAAAACTTTATAATTTTTAATAATACTTTCCCCGGCGACATGTCGCCGGGGAAACCTTATTTTTAATGTTTGTCCAAGTCACAGCAAACGTAATTAACACTAATTATCTTTTTTAAAATAAATAAATGAATCCCCAGCGACATGTCGCCGGGGAAAATTAAGCGGGAAAATTTCGCGCCACGTTTTACGTAGAAATATTTGGTCAAATTTTAACAACCTTATCCCCGGCGACATGTCGCCGGGGAAAAGTTCAGAATACTTTGACTAAATTTTCTACGAGAATTGGTGCCACGTAGGATCTATTTTTGTCGTTTAGTGCACATTCCCCCGCGACATATGTCGCCGGGGAAAAGTCCGTCACCTGTTGTTATATTTCTTGTAGTGACGGTTGCAAGAGAAAGCTAAGGGTCACGAATTTGGTTTCTATCTAAGGTTACTCGTCGGTTAGGGTTTTCTCATCTAGGGTTTTGTTCGCACGCATCCATACTCCAACCTTTCTTCATCTCGTCAGTTGTAAGAATGCACGCTCCATCATCCTTAATATATTTCCTATGCATGCTATGTTTAGTCCTAGTCACTCTTACACTCATGCGTAACTAAAAGCTCCTAACGCCAGTTTTGTTAAAAAAAAATTACTATGACTTAAGAATGATCACGGGTAGTTTAATTACTATGACTCATGCGTAACTAGTAGTAGGTAAACTCAGAGTTAGTGTTAGTATAGTATGCGTATGGGTGGAATGAAAATGTATAGCTTTATTTTAAGCGTAGGGTATAATTTTAGGGTAACCTTTGCCTTTTCGCATGTACCCCTAGAAAAATGTATACCTTGCCAAACCCGACACAAATTTTGTACTAACACATGGATTATAAATCTAGACCTCGTGAGCGCTTGAATCACTAAAAATGATGTAGAAATGAAAAAGATACGACACTTTGAACATTGGAGAGTAAAACATAAAAACGTCCTAAAATTTTACGAGTCTGGAAAACTTTCGAGTCTGGGAGGGCAGGTTCACGCCCCTCTTTGAGACAGTTAGAGAGGGTTTGGGTAAAATTGCCACAAGGGACTTATTGTGCCCTGGTGGCGTAGTTTCCAAAAAGTCCAGCCATGATATCTGGTGATGCGTGTGCAGGAAGTTAGAAGCCATTAAATATACTGAAAAACCAGCAGTTGTAGTGTAAATCGGACTGAAACTCAAAACTTCAAGCTCGTTTTTGAGGGGTTTAGAATTCGAATCTGCTAGGGGTTCAGAGAAGGGAAGTTGTTGTATGCTGGGTAAACTTTACTAATCAGGTGGTTCGGGCTAGAATTACTAAGTTTTGAGGGAGTTATGGGCCGCCGAAGTCGGCCCACCGGGCATTTTTCAACTTGTTAAAAACTTCGAAATTCATATAAAACTTTTATATAAATGGTATTTGGAATATAAAAATCAAAACGCATGGATTGTGAGTGGTGACCTAGGGTTAGAAATGTATTATTGCATCATTACATTTCATTTGCACTTTTTAAGTCATATAATTTTTTAATTAGGTTGCGGTTGAGGTTTCCGTGTATCGTCTTTTTCGTGCAAATTGATGAAATCGTTCTTGTTACCCGAGGTGAGTTTATAGCCCCGTTTCAACTTATTTTTCACTCATGGGGTGAGATACATTGCTTGTTTTAATTATATGGACACACTTATTTTTGTCGCTTAAACTATTCGATATGCTACCTAAGTACTGTTATCCCATTAAGACCCAACGTCATGGACCGTTAATTTTCTTCGTATAAGCGCGAGTGTCATAGATAGATCTATTGAGGGTGACTCCTCCGTCTGGGATTGGTCATACCTTTGGCCATCGAATGCATTACATGTCGGTTGTAGAGTAGTGCGGGATAGAGTACTCTTGGGCAAAACTCATAAATTAAAAATAATTATGAGACACTGTCTAGCTTCGGTGTCATGAGCTTAGGATATCGTAATAGCACTAATTGTATGTCATTATATCTGTTATAATGCCATATGCTTGAAAACTCTTTGTCCATATTTACTATTTTACATAAACCTATGAACTCACCAACTTTATTGTTGACACTTTTAAGCATGTATTTCTCAGGTAATTGAAGTGTCTGCTAGCTGAATTGAGTCTCATGGATATCTTCTTGCATTAAATTTGATCATTTGGAAAAACTGTTGAACTACTTTATGATTATGTTAAATCTTCGTTATGTACTCTCTTGAAAACTTGTTGTATTTATCTATTCCAATGATCAATCTTTTTAAAACGGATCATATAGAGGTCGTTGTTTATTACTGCGTGTCATGATGCTATGAAGTCACTCGCCCTCGGTGGTACCTTTCTTGTGAGGTATTTTGGGGTGTGACATTTTACGTCTATGCAAATATGAGTGACTAACATATTAAACCCCTATTGAGTGAAATGAGTGAATTAAAAATCTAAACACTACTCCTGTGAGGTGCTCAAGTTAAAGTGTCGCTCCCTAAACAATCATAAAAACTTAAGTCAGTATATCTTGACAAAAACATTTTTGTATCTCCACTTACACGATAAATAACTTGTTTTCTCGTTTTAATTGCTTGAGGGCAAACAATAGCTAAGTGTGGAGGGATTTGATAACGCTCTAATTATATATATTTTATATAGCGTTATTGTACATATTATTAGTATTTCTCGTGAACTTTCGATACTTAAAGCATGAAATAATGTGCAGGTTCACTTGAAGATAGTACGAGTCCAAGTATACAAGAATCTACGCTTCCAGCTCGTAGAAAAAGAATAAAAGTTAAAGTCAGTGAAAAATAGCCAATGTGTGTCGCACATTCCACTTGTGCATGCCGCACATTCCACTTGTGTGCGCCGCACTTTCTTGCAAAATTATGCGCCAGTTTGAAGATTGAAGTACGCCGCACTTTCCTCTGAAATAAATACAGTGCATTAAAGTTTGAGGAAAGTGCGCCGCACTTTCACATGAAGTGCGCCGCACTTTTACCCCTGCCAAGCCTATAAATAGAGGCAAATTTTAGCCATTTCATATCAATTCAATCCTCTTATTCACACACACTTCTCTCCAACATCTCCTCTCTCTAGAGAACAAAATTCTTGAGAGAAAACCCATCCAAGAACACCACGATGATGTTTTGTACTAGAATTTGAATAAAGAGTTGTGTATTTTGATCCATAACGATTACTAGTGACACTTGTGAAATCGATTCCTTTTGGTAATCAAAGTATGGTTATTGTTTATCTACTTTACGAAAAGAACATGTTAGCCATGAGAGGCTAAACCTCTTTTATTGCTTGGATATGTTAATATAGCAAAGTTGCATATGATGGTATGATGATCTTCATAATCTCTTGTTTATGTTAAGAACCTATTATGTTTGATCTTATCAAATGTGTTTATTAAACTTGATTATGTGTTTGTGATGATTTAGGTCGAAAGACTTATTGCAAATTACATGGTTTTAAAGATTTGTCTATGTTATTTATCATTTGAAATGAAGAAATTCGCTTATGATCTTTGATAAACAAAATAGGTCATGTGTTATAGAGATTAAGCTCTAAAGGTGGTGGAAACACTTTTCACTTAATCTATCAACATAAATCTTGACTTATAAAGTTAAGTCGTGAAAACGCTATTTTGACGAAAATAGCTTTTTATGGATTAACAACCTAATTACTTCTATCATCATCATCATCATTGTTTTCAAGCTATAGAAATTATCTGAGTAATCATATTTCCTTATTATTGATTTCATCTAATTAATTTTATTACCTTGATTATCTAGCGAACGTTTTTGAAGCAGAACAAGTAAAACCAAAATCCCAGTGAACGACCTGGTCTTACCCTAAAAAAGCTATACTATATACGGGGGTTATACTTTGACCCGTGTGTTTGGTTTAATAATCGGTAAAACTAGCAGAACACAAATTTAAAACTTTCCGAGAACATCAATGATCAAAGGAAAGAAAGATAAGTGTTCTGAAAGAAACATAAGGTTTTTGGATCTGAAAAGAGTTGAATTAAACTGAGAAAATAGTGGGGTATTTATAGCCAAAACATCGTAGCTCTAGGCCAGCCGGTTCCTTAATTCCTCTAGCCGGTTCCCTTAAATATAAGGGCACCGGCATGCATAATTAAGGGACCTTCTGTCTAGACGTTCCTATTTTTGTCCAATTCGGTGGAGGTTTTATTTAGGTCAATTTTAACTGATTTTTAGGGGGGAAATTTAAATTTCAAATTTAATTATTTTATAAACCTTTTCTTTTAATTACAAAACATTTTGTCTAATTGTTTTGTAAAAATACTTTGTTACAAAAATTGTAAGGTTTAAGAAAAATAATTATTCCTTTTATCATCAACACATTTAAAGTTTGTTTGTTCATACCTTTAGTGATTTACGTCGGGTGCAAACTTGTATCCTTGTTGATGCAAACTTGAGACGTCGAGGGATGTTGTTGAATGTTTTTATTGATAGCTTAATTATACGAGTAACTTGCGCACTTTACGTTATCTTTTACAGTTACATGTTTGTCGTCACCAAAACATAAAGAGACCATGTAGATTAAATATCGTAATATTTTCACTAATACATAAGACTCAAACAAACAAACAATTAACATGTGTTTATATCAAATTACAAGTTTTTCTACACTTATTTTCTTAGTGATGTACCTTTATATGTAATTAAGACGAAGTTAAAAACAAAATAAAGCATGATCACATTATCAAATTTAAAAGTATGACAAGAAACAAGTAAGAATCAAACAAACACACAAGACTCAATCATAAGATGCGAAAAATTAAAATAGTTGGGGTGCCTCCCAACAAGTGCTTTTCTTTATTGTTAACCGAGTCTTGTAGCTAGACTCGGGTCCTAGACCCTATGTTGCTATTTCTTTAGCCTCGAGGTAAGCTTTAACTTCGTTTTCATAATCGGGCCCTAATTAAAGGCGCTAGTGTAGAATCCCGCTATCTTATTCTTAACATACTCAGCTCCTTTTATTTTGTCTTCCTCATTCCTGACATAGATGGGGTTCACATGATCCTTTTTGAAATTTAACAATGCACTAAATTGATCCATCATGTGGGGCATTTGGTAGGTGATCTCATCGACCCCATCCGTGAATCTAACACGTCCTAAGGATTGGTCATGACTCATGTGGGACTCATTAACAAATGGTTTTCCAAGCACTACGTTTGATAGGCTATGATCTATGAGTGATCCTATGTCTTCTATGACCAAGAATTCGGTGCGATAGGTGAAGTTTCCTACGGTGACATGTATCCCTTTGACTTTCCCTGTGAAATTTCTTACTCGCCTGGGGTCATCTAGATGTATTCTAGGCTTAAGTTTCTCTTTTATTACATTATTGTAGACTTCCCTAGTCATGATGTTCATGGGGGATTCTAGGTCAATGTAAACATTTTTGAAGTAAAGGTGCCCTATGCTACATGGTATTTTTAAATTAGTAGGGTCACCTTTTCAAATAATGGGTGATCAAGCGTAAAAGGGTGATCTAGGGTCATGAAATATATACATGTGATAAGCCAATTCTTCACTAGTTGGGAACCTATCAAAATAGTTGAAGCCTAGCTCCTCTACACTCTCCACTTTATTTTTATCTGAACCTATAGAGTCTTCCTCAGTTTCACTGAAATCATCACTAACCTTATACACTTGAAAGACTCTAGCAACTCCATCTCCTTGGTCCTCTTGTATGACCATCCTATAAGGAGATAGGCTTTCTAACGTTAACACCTCCATCCGCGAGTGTAACCTTAAAACCATACTTCTTAAGAAGGAGTTCGGTGACTCCGAGGGTGAGTTCGCGTTCTCCATTGGTGAAAAATGAAAAAGTTTATGAAAATTCATAAAAAATAACATAAAGAAAGGGGATAGACTACAAGAAATCTAAATTACTAATCTAAGGATAGAGTGGTCTTAGTTGATAGGAATCAAGTGAGTAGACCTAAGCTAGTCGGACACTAAACCTAACTATTCCCCGACAACGGCGCCAAAAAATTGATGCATGGGTCGCAAACACCAAAGTTTTACGACCCTCTAGACAGTGTATCTAATCGTGGTAGTGTAGTATAGGCAAGGACTCAAGGGTCAATATCGTTCTTAAGGGGAATAGTGTGGGAGGTTCGTGTCGAACGTACAAAGGTCTAGAGGTGGGAATGATGATTCTTTTTGTATTTTATATATTTTTTAATAAAAGCAATTAAATTAAATAATATGGAGGAAGGCTTGTTTAACTATAACAAATTTAACCTAAACTAATCTACCTAGGAGAATTCGTATGATAATTTAAACCGTGTTTACCTAATCATGCATTACTCCTTATAATGGTCATCTTGTTTATTCGTTGCCCGTCACACCTTATTGATTAAATATGCAAGTGTTTTCGTTTGTATTAGTTATACGTCATATGCAAACAATCAAATCTAACATAGTGGTATGGAGACATTCACTAGACCTAATCGAGAACCTAACCGTCTATGTGCAATTCATAAAACCTAGCATAATGGTATGGAGACATTTACTAGATAATAATCCTACACACATGCATTAACAAACACTTAAATGTATCTGCCTAATCGAACCAGAAATCTATACTACGGTCGAGGCTGAGCCCAAATATAGCCAGATATAGAACGTGGGCGAGGCATCATCTATCACCCACATTTCCCTACACATATCAACAATTAAGATATGATGATCTAATCTGGTTTTCTAGAGCCTAATGTGTGACAACCAATCAAGAAGCAATAATTAAACAAGAATCACATCATAAGTTTCTTGCAATCATAGATAAACACTGAATAATTTCGCCCGACATAGCAAGAAAAGAACAAGCACAATCAATCATCCAAAACATAAACATAATAAAAGATAGATTGAATAAACATTGGTATTCAATTGATATGGATGATTGCAAAGGAGTTAGTAGGGGTTTACGAACCTTAAAAACAACCTAAGTGGATGCACAAGTTGTCACTCTACGAACCCTAACTTTCTACTCTCCTTTTAGGGTTAAAATACAAGGTATAAATTTAGGCATTGGGTTCCAGACGGCGTCTGGAAAAGCCCGAACGGCGTCTAGCCGTCGAATCTTCTTAAGTTTTCTTAGCTGACATAATCCAGACGGCATCAGCAACTTCTAGACGGCCTCTACTTCAATCTTCAAACGGCATCTGGCTTTTTCTAGACGGCGTCTATGGCTACTGTTCAGCTGGTCTTGATTGTCTTCTAGAAATCCATGTCTTCATGTCCCGGCTTCATCCGAACTTCGCCAAAATGTTCTGAAATGCTCGAAAAAGTATCCAAAATAGTTCCATTTACCCCAAGTGCTTCCAAATTGCTAAAATCATAAAAGGAAAGGATTTATGGCATTTTGAGGCATATGTAGGCATATATGGGGGTTGAATGACCCCGAAAATACGTATAAAATGACACCTTATCAAACGGGGTCGCCATTAACACTAGATTCTGTCGGGAAGGGTCGGTCGGACCTTAGTTTGCTATGACACGGACCTCACAAACTATTCCCCGAGAGAACGATATAAATTGACCCTCGATGTCCTTGCCCATCTATATATACTTTGATTAGGTACACTGCCTAGGGGGTCATAAACTTGGGGTACTTTACGGCTTGTGAAACCCGAACCATTGCATGGCTAACGAGCAACCAAGCACATTAACAAAAAATGGTGAAGTTATGAAGAAATGGCACCAAGAGACATGTTTGAAGGAGTTTACGGCGTAAGAGTATGCATGCCTTACGCCGTAAACTATGTTATTAAAGGAAGCTAGAATTACTGAAGCTTACGGCGTAAACCCACCTAGAGGTTACGCCGTAATGTGTAAATATTCGATGAAGATTAGAAGCCTACATGTTTCTAAGTATTTTGGGAAAAAGGAGTTTACGGCGTAACACTTTGTCTCCCTTACGCCGTAAACCCCATAGGGGCGTTTTGGAATATTCATAAATAAAGGCTTACGGCGTAACGCATTGTCCCCCTTACGCCCTAAGTAGTGCAATTTATAGAAGGAAAGTGCATCTGAAGACTTTACGGCGTAACCCCCTGTATATAGGTTATGCTGTAAAGAGGTCGAATAGTATAAATAGAGGGCTCCAAACCTAAAATCCGACACATCTCTTCAGACCACGATCCACTATAGGTCTTAGGTCAGTTTATGGAGTATAAAGTGGATAGCATTCGGCGTGTACTTCACCATAGAGGGAGAATTTGTTTTTTACTCTAATTTGTATTAATCATTCATATATTCGATCACTATAAGAATTTCATGATGAATATGATCATTATCTTTATGTGATTCTCCTGTGTTGTTGCTATGAGTGGCTAAGCACTTTAGTGCTAGCCTAGTTATGTAGTTATTATCGTTGTTATGCTTGTTTCTTGTCTTAATTGTTAACTATTTAGGATATCTTTATGCTTGTTATGCGATCCAGTTTTGTAGTATTGAATTTGTTGAGGATTCCCCTGGGCCTATCTGAGGGAGGATATGAACTGACCATTGGTAACTTTAGGCTAGGGTTTATGAGGGGCAGGTTGGCAACTATCCTGAGTGTATGGGGGCACACCACTCACCACCTTTAATAAGTTAGATACTTATAAAAGACAAGAAACCTAGTGGCAGGGTTTGAATAATCGGGTCATCAGGGTAGTTGTGGTTCAATCACCGTTGACTAAATTCGCCTGGCTAGATGCGACCGCGGTAGTTGGGATTTAGAAGGCATAGGGTAAGGGACGGGGTAATTAACGACCTTATCGAATTTATGACAACTAAACAGTTAGTAATTAGACATTGCACATGAAACACTGTCATAACTAGATAATAATAAAATATCTAGGCTAGTACAGTTTCTCCTATCGATCTCTTATTTGTCTTTAATTGCTTTCATTTATTTACTGTCTTTTTATTATCAAATATTTCAAATCGTTGTTTTTAATCGTGACACCTTTCAAATTAAAACCAAATACACTAGCTCTTGGGACGACCCCAGATTTATTGACTATACCACAAATGATCAGGTTCTCTGTCCGTTAGTGCGTGATAGGTAGATCGGGTTTTATAAATTTAAAACCTGACGTGTTTTTATTTAAAAGAAAATAGGCATCAATTTATCTTATCTTTTGCAAAATGGTTTTCTTTATATCTCTCAATCACTTTTGTCAAAAAGGCATTCACTTTTTGAGGTTCGTGATTGACAGAGGAAGCAGATAAAACACGTTGTTTCTCATTACCTACATAATCATGTTCTTCCTTATCTCTATTAGGATCCATATTTGGTATATCAAAAATAATATCACTATTATTCTCATTGACCACATGTGTCAGAAATAGAGTTAGGTTGTTCATGACTATGTGTCTCACTTGCAAACATGTTTTCAAATATATCATGATGTACCTTAGACGTTGTGTCACTGTCATATGAACGTTTGATATCAACAGTGTTAGAATCATCCGAATCGGCTAGAATCTTTTCAACATCTGCATCATTTCCTGAACAGCCGCTTTCATCCAGCTATTCTGATGATGTATTGGAGTCAAATGTGCTTTCGTTAGCAATCAAACTAGCATCCAATGATATACCCTTAGTGACCAAACTAGGATCCAATGTTGTACCCTGAGTGACTAAACTAGCATCCATTGTTGTACCCTCAGTGACTACTTCCTCTTATGTTTGCATCTTTCTTTTATTCAACTATTTCTCAATCTGTTTAAGTGCATGAACCTCTTATGCTTTCATCAGCCATTCACTTTCAGGAAGTGCTGTTTTATCTATTAGCATCTCGATTGCATCCATGTAGTAGATCAACTCACTTTTTGAAAGTTTTAAGTTCATTGCCCGTGTATTCTTTGAAGCTCTTTTTCAAGTGACTTTCCTTATCCAAATAATCAATCTTTTTCAAGGTAAATAAGGTCTCAAATTGTGTCTGAAGCACTTGAAAATATTTCTTTAAGTCACACTCATGTTGATATTATTTTTTAAGTTGTTTCTGTAAGTGATCCATATTGTGGAACAACTTCTATCTAAACGTGTCATGGACGTCGTCAAAGAATAGTCTAAATGCCTGTTTAAATCCTACTTCGGTTCCCGTGCAAGCAAACTTTATATCTTGAAGACATTGCAAGTGTTTCTTGATTCGTTCAAAGAAGATTAAGCATGTTTCTTTCATTTCTCTTGGTTTATCTTGTAGTTGTTTGTAGCACTTGTTCTTCTGAATCTGAACACGAAGACAAAGTGTCTTTGGTTCGGGACCTTAGGAGTTCGAATCCCTTTTTCTCTTTGGTTCGTGGGTGTGAGCTATTAGATGTATTCTAGTTTGGATACTTGCCTCCAAGTTCGACCAAGGTGGTCCACGTGTGAGAAATCCAATTTTCTCAAAAGGTTAGTATTTATTTATTTATTTCCTTTAAGTTGCTTTTTGGTTTTAAGCTTAGATCCTTTAGGGTTTAGTTTCCTTCTTGCCCTAGATTAATTTTTATTTTATTTTCGTTGCGTGTTAATCTAGTTAGGGAATAGAAAACCCATCAGTGGCATCAGAGACTTAGCTTAATTCTATTAGCACTTAAATTAGTAAATTGTTAACATGTGATAAGAATAAATAATTGAATATTATGATATAGTCTTTTGATCATTGAATGTTAATATGAATTTACATATTTTTAATTTTTTAAAATATACCCTTGGAATTTTAAAATGTTTAAAATAGAGTCCAAAACTTTAAAATGTTTAATAGAACCCTTATACATAGTATAATTGCTATATTATATATGTATCATTAAATCTAAATACATCGTTAGTCAATTGATAGATCGGCTCACCCAAAGTGAACAAACTATAAGAGAGGTATAAGGCGGGTCACTTTGCTTCCCTAAAGAAGTCGGGTTTTTTATATGCTTCGCGCTGACTTGCTTCTCCGCTTCTTTGTGCATTCAATGGAGCTACCAAGAACTTTTGATATGATGATGTCAAGATTAAAAGTATTAATCAAAAAGTACTAAAACAAAATTCCCGTTTTAGATATAGTAAATGAGAATTGTATGCTAACCCATAAAGATTACACATCTCTTGTATGGGCTGTTAATGGAGCGAGTGTGGTTTACCGACACATTAATAAGAGAACATAAGTGAGAGGTGATGTGGGATTCGCGATTCTCGAGTTGACTCAAGCTAGGGACCATGTGAGTTCTTGCATGGTTAAATTCACCATCTTATTCATGATCCTCGGCATCCTAGTCATGAATAGTAGATGAGCATATCCGAGATTAACATGCCATTGAACAAATCAATAAATCTCAAAAGAACTAAGAATTTCATAGAGAACGAAATTGACAAAGATATTGTCTACCTAAAATAAATTCGTGATATGATTATGGCAACCCTCTTCATAAACGAATCTAAAATATGGATCCTAGCCTTATTTTAAATTGGGTAATTAATTAAGAAATATTAATGCTAACTAAAACTATTTTATCTTATAAATGTCTTCTGAAAATGGTGTCAATCCTACCGCTCCTAATTCAGCTCATAACTCAAACTTCTCCTTACTCTCAGTTCTTGGGAGGGAAAGACTCACTGGTCCTAATTATATGGATTGGATGCGAAACCTTAGGTTCACCCTAAGGTATGAGAACAAAGAGTATGTTCTTGATGAGCCTATTGCCACAATCAATGCTGATTCAACCCAAGAAGAGATCGAAGCTCACCAGAAACACTATGATGATGCAAAAAAAGTGTCATGCATCATTGCATATTCCATGAGCCCTGAACTGCAAAAGACTTTTGAAAACACTTGGGCTTATGAAATGAACCAACAGCTCAAAGAAATGTTTCAGGCAAAAGCAAGCAAGGAACGCCTTGATGTTTTGAAATCCCTTATGGCTTGCAAATCGAAACCTGGAGCCTCTATTTATGATTTCGTCTTAGAGATGAAGGGTACTTTGACAGGTTGGAATCTTTGGACATGGTGTTCGATATTGAGCTTTCTATCAACATAATCCTATCAGGTCTGCCAGCTGAATACAATCAGTTTGTGCTCTAGTATCAAATAAATGGGAAAGAGACCTCGATAATTGAACTCCATAGCTTGTTGCAAACCTCTAAGCAAGGGATCAAGATAATTGATGTGCCCTCTACTTCAGCAGCTCATGTGGTGGCTATTGGTCACAATGAAAAGAAAATAAAGATTTCTCATTCCAACTGGAAAGGAAAGGCCGCAAAAGGAAAGTCCGATTATGGGTCTAAGAGAAAGACTGAGTATGATATTGCACCTATGAGTGATCCAAGGGAAGCAGTGTGCTTCTACTACAACATAAAGGAGCATTAGAAGTGTAGCTGCCTAAAGTATCTGAAGGACCTCAAAGACAAAAAGGTCAAAAAGGTGGTCACTCATGTATGTTTATGATCGAACTCCACAATACTACAACTTCAGATTCATGGGTCCTTGATACAGGTTGTGGTACTCACATTTGCACTGTATTGCAGGGTATAAATGAAAGTATGAAGTTGAAGCATGGAGAGCTCAATTTAGTCATGGGAAACAAGAAAGTCAAGCTCGTGACAAGAATTAGAAAGTACGAGCTCATGTTGAAGTCTGGTGTTAGGATAGATTTAAATAATTTTTGTTATTTGTCAGAAATGACAAGAAACATTATTTTATTTCATGCTTTGTTTAAGGATGGTTATTAATTTTCATTTGATAATGAAAATGGAGATATTTTGGTTTATTTAAATAGTTATTTTATGTTTAAAGCTTCTCCTTGCAAAGGCATATATGAAACTGTTGAATGTATCAGTAATAATGGCAATGTTGGTTCATTTAATAAGCTTGATAAATCAAAATTGTGGCTTTGTCGTCTTGGGCACATAAACAGGAAATGCATCGCCCAACTCCAAAAGGATGGAATGTTGGAATCATTCGATCACAAATCGAATGACGTATGCGAGTCTTGCTTATTGGGCAAGATGACTAAATCATTATTCATAGGTTCATGTGAAAGAGGTAGAGGATTATTGGACTTAGTACACACAGATTTGTGTGGACGATTCTGATCTGGAACAAAAGATGGAAAACGCTACTACGTTACTTTTACTGATGATTTTAGTAGATATGGATATGTTTATCTGATTAAACATAAGTTGGATACCTTTGAAGTATTCAAAAGGTATCAAAATGAGGTAGAGAACCAACTGGGCAGAAAGATAAAGGTACATCAATCTGATAGGGGAGGAGAATACCTTAGTATCGAATTTTCTGATCATCTTAAAAATTGTGGTATAGTTTCATAGATAACTCATCCTCAAACACCACAACTAAATGGAGTTGTGGATAGGAGAAATAGAACCCTATTAGACATGGTTTGATCTATGATGAGTCGAGCAACACTTGCAATAAGATTCTGGAGTTACACATTAGAGACAGCCGCCCATATCTTAAATCTTGTACCTACTAAAAAGGTCTCGAAGACACCTTTTGAGATGTGGAAGGGAAAACATCCTTCTCTTGGCCACATCAAAATTTAGGGTTGTGTGGTTTTTGTTAGACAAGAAGCTCAAGATAAACTAGAAGCTAGATCTGAAAAGTGTCTTTTCATCGGTTATCCAGAAGAGTCATTTGGATATGTATTTTACAAACCCACGGATAATGTGGTATTTGTAGCTCGAAGAGGAATGTTCATTGAGAGGGAAATGATATCTAAAAAGGATAGTGGGAGTAAGATAGGCCTTGAAAAAATTCAAGAGTCTGCCGATGAAGAACCTATAGTGAACATTGACACTCAACAAGAGGTGGTGACACATGTTGAACCTGATGATATATCCTTGCCCATTTGCAAAACAAGTAGTAGAGTAAGCAATCCTCCTCAGTTCTATTATGGTTTCCATAGAGAAGAGGACAAGATTAGTGATAGTACACTAAGTGAATTGGATGAGCCTGATAACTACAAGGAAGTAATGACAAGCCCTGAGGCTGCTAAGTGGAAGGAAGCTATGAAAAGCGAGATTCAGTATATGTATGATAACCAAGTTTGGAATTTGGTTGACACTACACCCGGTCTTAAGATAGTGGGATAAAAGTGGATCTTCAAGAAAAAGAAATACATGGATGGGACACTATTCAAGACAAGATGAGTGATTTAGGGAAATAGTTGGTCAAGGGTATGGGAAGCATGGGAGGTATGGCTTCATTTAAGGTGTAGAGATGTACATAAGACCATGTGGTGATTTTCTGTGATATTTCTTTGTATACTTCCACCTATGTCTGGTTTTGTATGTATATATGTGATGTTATTTTGTAAATTTTGAGGTATTGGGTTATAAAATGTGGGTATTTGTTGAGGTAGAAATGTTTTGGTGTTTTCGGGGTTTGCCGTAAACGTATTTTATTGAGAAACATATTTATCTTTACGTATCAATAAAATAAAATGAACAAGGATCATAATTATCTCATAATAATTATTTAAATACTTGATTGATGTAAACGCTTAGTTGTTTGATGCCCGTTTACATTGAACGCTAATTTTTAGCTTACGCGATTTAGCTTAACATTTACGATTTAAAGCAAACGCGTAAAAGGTACATTGTGGATTTATCGACGTCGTCAATGACTTAAAAACACAGGGTGTTATAGATTCGCGATTCTCGATTGATCGAGGTGCGGGACCATGCGAGTTCTTGCATGGTTGAATTCACCATCTTATTCATGATCCTTGGCATCCTTGTCGATGAATAGTAGATGATGCATATCGATGATTAACATTCCATTGATCAAATCAATAAATCCAAAGGAAATTAGGAATTTCATAGAGAATGAAATTGACAAAGATATTGTCTACCTAAAATAAATTCGTGAGGTGATTATGGCAACCCTCTTCATAAACGAATCTAAAATATGGATCCTAACCTTATTTTAAATTGGGTAACTAATTAAGAAATATTAATGCCTTAACTAAAACTTTTTATCTTTTTTAATGTCTTCTAAAAAATGGTGTCAATCCTACCGCTCCTAATTCAGCTCATAACTCAAACTTCTCCTTACTCTCAGTTCTTGGGAGGGATAAGACTCACTGGTCATAATATTATGTGATTGGATGTGAACCGTAGGTTCACGCTTAAGAGTACAGAGAATATAGAGTAGTTTGATGAGCCTATTCCCACTAATCAATGTTCATTCAACTAAGTAAGAGAATCGAGTGTCACCAGATAAACACTATGAATGATGCAAAAAAAGTGTCATGAATCATGGATCTTCATGAGCCCTAACTGCAAAAAGACTTTGAGAACACTTGGGTTATGGAATATGAACCATCACACTCAAGATATGTTTCAGAAAAGCAAGCAAGGAACGCTTGATGTTTTGTAATCCCTTATGGCTTGCAAAATCGGAAACTGGAAGCCTCTATTTTTAGGATTTTCGTTTTGATATGAAAGGGTACTTTGACTGGTTGGAATCTTTGGACATGGAATTGTTCGTTACTGAGCTTTCTATCAAACATTATCCTATTAGGTCTGCCTGCTGAATACTATCAGTTTGTGCTCTTAGTATCAAATGAACGAGAAGAGACTCAGATAATCAAACTCCACAGCTTGTTGCAAACCTCTGGCATGGGATCAAGTTAAATATGATGTGCACTCTACATTTGCAGCTCATGTTAATGGCTATGGTCACAATGCAAGAAATTTATAATGATTTCTCATTCTAACTGGAAGAAAGAAATGCTGCCAAAAAGGAAGTTTCCGATATGTGTTAAGGAGAAAGGCTACGTCTGATATTGCACTTGAGTGATCACAAAAGGATGCAGTGTGCTTCTACTGCAACATAAAAGGGAATTGGACCAAGCGTAGCTGCCTTAAAGTACTGGAGGACCTCAAAGACGAAAAATGGTCGAAAAAAGGTTGTCTACTTTAGGTTTACTGTTTATACGATGAACTCCACAGTATACAAATTCTTATTCATAGGTCTTGATACAGAGCGTGTCGGTACTACATTTGGCACTGTTTGTATGGTCTAAAGGAAAAGTAGAAAGTTGAAGCATGGAGAGCTCATTTTTGTACGGAAAACAAGAAAGTTACGCTCGTGACAAGAATTAGAAAGTATGAGCTCATGCTGAAGTCTGGTGTTAGGATAGATTTAAATAATTATTGTTATTTGTCAAAAATGACAAGAAATATTATTTCATTTCATGCTTTGTTTAAGTATGGTTATTAATTTTCATTTGATAATGAAAATGGAGATATTTTGGTTTATTTAAATAGTTGTTTTATGTTTAAAGCTACTCCTTGCAAAGGCATATATGAAACAGTTGAATGTATCAGTAATAATGGCAATGTGATTTTAAATGTTGGTTCGTCTAATGAGCTTGATAAATCAAAATTGTGGCATTGTCGTCTTGGGCACATAAACAGGAAATGCATCACCGAACTCCAAAAGGATGGAATGTTGGAATCATTCAACTCAAATCGGATGACGTATGTGAGTCTTGCTTATTAGGCAAGATGACTAAATCACCATTCATAGGTTTGTGTGAAAGAGGTGAAGGATTATTGGACTTAGTACACACAGATTTGTGTGGACGATTCCGATCTAGCACAAAAGATAGAAAACGCTACTACGTTACGTTTACTGATGATTTCAGTAGATATGGATATGTTTATCTGATTAAACATAAGTTGGATACCTTTGAAGTATTCAAAAGGTATCAAAACAAGGTTGAGAACCAAAACTGGGCAGAAAGCTAAAGGTACTTCGATACGACTGGGGAGGAGGAATAACCTTAGTATTGAAATTTTTTGATCATCTTAAAAATAACTATGGTATAGTTTCTTAGTTAACTTCCTTTCCTCGAACACCACAACCTAAATGGAGTTACGGGAGGAGAAATAGAACCCTGTTAGAAATGGTTTTGTTCTATGATTGAGTCGAGCAACACTTCCATATAAGTTCTGGAGGGTACACATTAGAGACAGCCGCCCATATCTTAAATATTATACCCACTAAGAAGGTCTCGAAGACACCTTTTAAGATGTGGAAGGGAAAACGTGCTTCTCTTGGCCACATCAAAATCTGGGGTTATGAGGTTTTCGTTAGACGAGAAGCTCAAGACAAACTAGAAGCTAGATCTGAAAAGTGTCTTTTCATCGGTTATCCAGAAGAGTCATTTGGATATGTATTTTACAAACCCACAGATAATGTGGTATTTGTAGCTCGAAGAAGAGTGTTCATTGAGAGAGAAATGATATCTAAAAAGGACAGTGGGAGTAAGATAGGCCTTGAAAAAATTCAAGAGTTTGTCGATGAAGAACCTATAGTGAACATTGACACTCAACAAGAGGTGGTGACACATGTTGAACCTGATGATATATCCTTGCCCATTCGCAAAACAAGTAGTAGAGTAAGCAATCCTCCTTGGTTCTATTATGGTTCTCCAAATAGAAGAAGGACAAGATTAGTGATAGTACAACGTTGTGAAATTGGATGAGACTGTAACTATCAAGGAAGCGATGGCAAGACTGAGGCTGCTATGTAGGAAGGAAGCTATGAAAAGCGAGATTCAGTCTATGGGGGTATGATAACCATGTTTGGAATTGGTGGACACTTACAACTGTCTTTAAGGATAGTGGGATGAATAGTGGATCTTCAGAAAAGAAATACATGAATTGAGAAAGTACAACTTTAAGCTAGGTTGATGTGGAAGGGCTTTCTCTTTAAAACCCACGAGATTGATTATGAGGAAACCTTCTCCACCAGTAGCTAAAATAAAGTCAATTAGGATAATTCTTACCATAGCTGAAATTTTGATTACGAAATATAGCAGAATGGATGTTCAAGGAACGCTTTCTTAATGAAAACTGACAAAGATGTAGTTTAGGTACAACAGGAAGGTTTTGAAAATGAAAAAGTATCCCAAAAGAGTGTGCAAGCTTCAAAAGGCCATTTGTGGACTTAAACAGGCTTCTCATAGCCGAAATCTCTGCTTCCATGAGAAAGTCACACAATCTGGATATTCTAGAAGCGAAAATCAGTCTTGTATATATGTCGAAGTCAGTGGGAGTGTTGTAGTCTTCCTGGTTTTTTATGTGGATGTGTACTACTCATAGAATGATTTATCCAAACATTATAAGTGTAAAAGACTGTTGGGGAAATGTTTCGCTTGAAGATTTGGAGATGCAGCATTATGTCTTGGTATAAAGATTTACAATGATAGGTCAAAAACGTATTATTGACTCAGTCAGGACACGTACTTAGATAAAATTTTGAAAAGATTCAAAATGGATAATTCTAAGAAATGGAATCTACCCTTACATCATGGAATAAAAATTAGTAAAGATCTATGTCCAAAATCCGATGCAGAACTGGACAAAATGAGTCGAGTCCCATATGCTTCGGCTATAGGATCGATCATGTATGTCATGACGTGTAGAAGGCCTGATGTCCCCTTTGCTTTAAGCATGGTGAGTCGACGTCAGCAGAATCCTGGCGAAGGTCATTAGACAGTTGTAAAGAATATTCTTAAGTATTTAAGAAATACTAAAGACATGTTCTTGGTTTATGGTGGAGAAGAAGAACTCAAAGTAACTGGTTACTTTGATGCAAGTTGGCAAACATATAGAGATGATAGTTGTTCATAATCTGGTTGGGTATTCTTACTAAATGGGGGAGCGGTAACATGGAAAAGTTTAAAGCAAGATATAGTGGCAAACTCCACATGCGAGTCCAAGTATATTGCAGCTTGTGAGGCCTCTAAGGAGGCTATCTGGATGAAGAATTTCATTGTAGATCTTAGAGTTGTTCCAACAGTCCAAGATCCCATTAAAATATTCTGTTATAATGAGAGTGCAGTCGCCTTGAGTAAATAACCCAAGGATCATAGAAAGTCAAAGCATGTTGAAAGAAAATACCATTTTGTTCGAAGCAAAGTAGAAGAAGGACACGTGGTTGTGAAGCATATACGATCAGAGGGTAATCCAGCTGATCCGTTCACAAAGGCATTGGCTAAGTCCAGACATGATGACCATGTTAGGAGCATTGGACTGAAAGATAAAATATAGTTTTAGTTATTAGTTTGAATTTGAAACATTGTAAGCAATGATTGATATTGTAATAGAATTGGTGATTAAATAATAGAGATTTATTTATTGGCATGCGTGCTACCATTTATTGTTAACTGTCATTGTGTTTCATTTTTGCATGTTTAGAATCCACTTCCTAAGTACTTAGTTTACTCAAACCTCCTTAGTCGTTCATATTATAGGAAGTAAGTATTGATTTAAGACTGTCATGGAGTGTTAGTAGATTGTCTATGGAGATTAGACATAGCATAAAGAATGCTGCAACACTCATGAGTACTTAATGGGATTTAAGTATAGGATAAACCCGTACTTATGCATAAATATCACGAGTAATTCTAAGATGATAATATCTTGTATTTTTAAAAAGGAGATACAATGAGTTTCTAGTTTTTCAAGTCTGTTATACTTTAGTTTATTCAAACGCTGCGCGTAAATGCCGGTTATAAAGGATATGCTAGGTATGACATGATAAGTTAACTAGTTCTATGTATTTAAAGTTTATTTGTTCCTTTCTCCTAAATGGGAAAGCGATATCCATGGGCCCCTCGATAATTAAATGTTGACGTAAAATGCTAGGCCTGGCCGGGACTAAATTGAAATGGTCAATTTAGTAAACTCACATAGTCAAAATAATTGGAAATCGGGAAACATAATGTTGAACCTGGAGATTGATTAAAATCCATGTCTTAGGTTCATACGATATCAGTAGAACAAAGGAATACTTGATCACTTATCTAAGGGTTGTCTCTAAATATGATTCGGAGTTCAACAGTTGCATTGGATGGTACTCTCTGCTTAGTTGATTAGGACAGACTAAGACCAAGTTAGTTGATGACTTGTCCAAGTGGGAGACTATTGGATTTAGTGTCCAAGTTTATAACTAATTGGTAAGACTGTCGTCAAAAGTGGAGTCCTTTTTGGGTCGCCCTCAGTGAACCGTTAAGAGAAATAATAAAGGAGATATAATATTAATTAGAGTTAGTATTATCTGAGGCTGGATACGCCATATGGAACTAGTCCTATACGGCGTATATGGGAAACCTCGGATTTTGGGGATTCATCTAAGGCTAGATACGCCGTATAGGAATGATCCTATACGGCGTATAGGGGAAGGCTCGATACGCCGTATAGAGTGATTCTATACGGCGTATGTAGAAAAAGCTGAAATATCCCACATCGCCCAAAGGATGTAACCTAAGCCTCTCCCTCTCTATATAAATAGAGGAGGGTGGTAACATTTCTCCTTGCTCATTTCCCTTTGGTGATTCATACTCTTTGTAAGAGTCTTTCGTGTATCGGGACCTTAGGAGTTCAAATCCTTTTTTCTCTTTGGTTCGCGGGTGTGAGCTATTAGAAGTATTCTAGTTTTGACACTTGCCTCCAAGTTCGACCAAGGTGGTCCGCGTGTGAGAAATCCGATTTTCTCAAAAGGTTAGTATTTCTTTATTGATTTTATTTATTTATTTCCTTTAAGTTGCTTTTAGATTTTAAGCTTAGATCCTTTAGGGTTTAATTCCCTTCATGCCCTTAATTAAATTTTTTTTATTTCTGCTGCGTGTTAATCTAGTTAGGGAATAAAAAACCCATCACTTTCAAGTTATAATGGCTAACGATCGTTAAAAAATGAGTGATAAGGACTAACGGTGCAAACAATTAAAACTAAATGACTAATAGTCAAAATGTTTGAAAATAAAGTCTAGAAGTAAAAACGACTAGAAGTAAAAGGTTAAAATTAAAAATATTTTAAAAACTAAGGATTAATAGCAAAAGTGACTTAACTAAGGGCTAAAATTGAAATCATTTAAGACTAAGGTTAAAAGTGAAAAAGTTTTGAAAATTAAAGGTTAAAAAAGTAAAGAATCAAATTTTAAACATATGTAAAAATATTCATGCACGTATTTTGCTTCTTCTTCTTTGTTAAGCTTCTTGTGACACGTTAACAGTGCACCGGAACCGAAAAACGGAAGTCGCCGGTTGATCGCGATCTTAAGTCACCTTGTAAACACCCTTAACTTGAATGAGACGAACCTGTAACGTGCTTTGTCTTCGAATTCAATTGCAAAATCTATACTCACGTTGCACGAAAGTTATGCAATACTCGAAAACCTATTGGTTAATCTTGGTTTAAACACGTTTGAGTCATACTTTAACTTTATGTTTGCAAAAACGTTGTATAACACAAGTTTGATCTCCCACGATTAGATTATTTGTTCACTGCCGGGTCGGTCCGGTCCGGTTCGGTCTTCGGTCCGATCCGATCCTACTAGGCATAATCGATGGGTTTTTGTTAAGTTCGAACCGGAACGGACCGGAACGACCGGACCGAAGACCGAATGTGACGAAAATCATGGACCGAGGACCAGACCGAAATATTCCGGTCCGGTTCAGGTCGGTCCGGTCTCCGGTCCAAAATGCTCACCCTACACAACACACATACACTTAAAATTAAATCAAGGTTTCTAGCATATGTTGAATTATTGAGAAAACACAAGAACTATCGGGTTAAAAATGGTGTCATAAGCATGCCCTCATTTTCCCCTTATTTAGCCGAGCAAACAAACCCACCCCCCCCCCCCCCCCCCCCCAATACCACAAAAATGTTTTTCTATTAGGCTACGCTTAGATCCATGTTTACTTCACTTTGACCAAATAATTCCTCAAGACTATATATAACACAATACATACTCATTTAACACTTAGAAAAACAAACACAACCCTCTTTTCTCTCTAGCTTATAACTGGCCATAGGAGAAAAACAAGAAAACCATACAAGTTTTTGTATTTGATAATTATTTTGGAAGCTCAAATGACTAAGGTTTATATATAAGTTGATTTGGAAGGTTGGGTTTATATATATTTGGGTTAGAAAAATAAGTTCTTGATCACCTACTTCACTACATATTCAAGTAAGTAAATATTTATTCTACAAGTCTTACACTTGTTTTATACGTACATTCATATATTATTTATACATCATCATCATTTTTATAAAACATAATCACGATACTTGTTAAAATGTTATAAACATTTTTCTTATATAAAACTAGTGAGAAAAACATAATTTATAAACTTTGATAATTTATTTTTATCATTGATAACTAGTTGGGTAAAATCTATAAAAGTTACATAATTAAAACTTGTGTAAAAATAATAATTATTAGAGACCACACTAAATAATTACAAGTAAAGTTAGTAAATTAATTTATTAAGACTACTTTTATAAAGACATGATACTTTACTTTTATAAATAATAATGTATAAAAGGATATAATAATACTTTTGTGTATTAAAAGTTAGATACAAAATATGACTGTTATCCCAATATCATAACCCATATCACAACAGATACATACGAATCTTGCTAGAAATATAGAGAGAAGTTAGAGAGAGAAAGCTAAAGAGAGAAAGAGATGGTGGAAGGTTTTCTAGTAAATGAAAATGTTTACAAATAAAACCAACAACCCTTTTCCATGAATGGAAAAGGGTATTTATAGTCCCACACAAACGTGGGCTTTCATACCTACACGGGCTTGATGTGGTTTGGACTTAAAGGCCCGAAACGAGAACAATATTAGTTTAAAGTCCAAGCCCGTATAACCCGATTAGCCTAGTATAAACAAATACTAATAACGACTAAGATGATCGATTACATTATTGTTTGACTTTAATAATTCTAAGGCTAACAATTTCCCCCAATGTAGAGGTCATCTCCAATCCTTTTTGACCGAATACATTTTTTGTGGAGGATATATTCATTTGACTTTTAAGCTTTGCCATCTTTATTCTTGTATCTTATTCTTGATCTTGTTTGTAATGGCTTTGTTCCTTCATGCTTTTGTGATCTTGATCTCGATCCTTTAACTTTTGACTTTGAGTACTTGAGATCTTTAATCTATCCTTATCTTGAATCATCTCTTGATTTGACATTCTTGATCATCTTGTGCTTTTAACAGACATGCTTACACTTGTTCTTAAAAGCTTGCAATCTCCTTTAATTCATCAATGCTAATAATCTACCCATTTCCCTGCAGCATATACTAAGGCTAACAATCTCCCTTAAACCGGCAGTTCTTGTTTGACTTTGAAGATCCTTGATGAGTTTGAGGAAGTACCAGATTATCAGAGTTGCGGAAGACTTTTGACATGTACTTTAGCTTTCTTGATCGATTACATTCTTTTCACAATGTTGTTGAATGTGTGACTTTAAAGCTTGAGTATGAGCATGTGGTGACGACTCTGGCTAGAATGAGGTTACACCGCCGACTATTCAACCAGCATAAGATAGTTAGCAATAGAACATTTTTGGATGAATATGGCTTTGTCATTCATCTAGAGTTCGATTGTATTAACATTTGGGATCGTGAGGACCGTTAAACAGTATAGGTACTGTAACTGTGATCAGGTAGACTCATTATAAGAGCCTCCTTGACAGGGTTTCACAGCTGTGCTAGCCTGTTCCTTTACCGGACACCTCAAAGCAGGCTCATACCATATTATTAGCATTGACTTTCTCACGCAGTGCTGTTTGATGTTGACACTTGAAGGATTTCCATTCGTCACTGTAAAACTAAAGAGTATCACTTGGAATGTTCTGGCAAGATCACAAGGATAATGCATAAGGCTCTTTTTTTATCACTTGTGTTCTAATGATGAACAACAAGTGTTTTACATGGATTACGTCCTAATGAGATTTATAATTTGATCTCTTCTGGCTCTAGACTCGATTAGTGCGCTTTGGTTTTAGTGATCGGAGGCTGGAGCTGAGTGCCACCTTTTCAATATTAACTAACTCGGAGTGAGAAAGTTAATAGATAACTTGTTTATCTCTGTGACAAATGAAACAAGTTTCTTTTGAGAGAAACCCGAGTAGCTAGGAAGGGTTGTGCATTGCATCACTGGGTCCATGATGTCTGTCTTCAACATCATCAATCATCTTAGTGATTCTGATAGATTATGTATTAACCTTGTTTCTGCCTAAAGTTGTATGGAGGGCTATTTTCTTTTCACCCTTTATCCTTACATTTCTTTTTCATTCTTCAACCCCTTTAATGTTTACCAAGACGTCATTACTAACACCATGTTGTGATTGTTCCGGTGTTAACTCATGCCTTAGTCTACATTTTTCCCTTATCTCATTCATCTCCAATCATACCTAAGGAATGCTATTTCTAACTATGGAGTGTCCTTGGATAGATCCCTCCGGTTCTGGTTGGATCATAGGACTTTAGTTCCTATCCTAAACCACCTTTTGACTCCATCGTTCCTTCGTGAGTTAGTAGGTTGTTTGGGTATAGATCGTAACCATAAAACCGTAGAAAATTAAATGAAAAACTCACACAAATGAAAACACTAGAAAAAAACACACACACAAATGAAGGCTTAGGGTTCCTTTTATACTACCAAGGACCCGTGACAAGGTTTCCTTCATTTGTTTCTTCGGGCTTAATACCCGTAGACTCGACAATATTAGATTAGAATTCTCGTTACCAATGAACTACGTTTTTCCTAAGGTTCGTATCGATATATTACACGACCATCACTTTATTTACGGCTAACAATCTCCCCCTAAGGGGTGGTCATTTGATATATGACTTTACTTCATTGTTTTCGTAGACCTTGAACCTTGTTGTCTTGAGAATTCCTTTATAGTTCCTTTCATGATTTGCGATCTTGGATCTTGGATCTTTATCTTTTAACAATCTTGAGTAACTTTGTCTTTAGTCTTGAGCTTTGTCTTTATTCTTGAGATAATCATCTTTACTTGACTTGAACACCTGCTTGAACCAACATACTCATACCTTGACATCACTTAAAAGCTAACAATCTCCCTCAATCTTGAGCATCTTGATTTGAATGAAATCTTGAGGACCTTGACTAAGTTCTTGAGTTATCAGAGTTTGCGGAAGTGTATATTTTCATTGATCATGAGCTTTCTTCAATAACTTGATGGATGCCTTAGATATGGCTTAAGCTTTGTGTATGAGTATGTGGCCTTGAATTACGACTCTAACTTGTATGAGGTTACGTCGTCGTTTGCACTCATTCGGTTTCCCGTTAAACAGTAAGAATATTGTACCTGTGATCAGGTAAGTTCAAAGAACTTCCTTGATAGGATTTCTGGCTGTGCTAGCCCGTTCTTAATACTTGGACATATCAAGGAGATTTCACAGTATGAGTGAATCATGCATTTCCATTCTGCTGATTAATACAAACATGGCTTTGTCGTTCGTTTAATTTGGTTTAATAACCTCCGGTTAACCCGTTAAACAGTACAAGTATTGTACCTATAATCGGATAGATTCCTGAACAGAACCTTCCTGACAGGGTTTCACGCCTGTACTAGCCTGTTCCTTTACCAGACACCTCAAAGCAGGCTCACACCCCACTATTAGCATTGCTACTAATAGATCGGTAAAGGTGAATCAGTTGGTTAAAAACCTACTGATTGAGTCGTCAATTCTTGTTCAACATTCCCATGCCTAGATACTTTGTTAGGCTTGCCGTGGACATGAGATCGACCTCTTAGATCAATTAAGATCCTTAGAAGTCTATAGAAAAATGGTTTGAAAATCAGTCGACGTGTTCATTAATAAAGAGTTTTTAACACATCGAAAGTTTTATATTTTCAAAATCTCAACCTGGATCACTTGGATTTCTAGTTCACATAAGTTTGATTCATAAAGAATCTCACAAGTTACCTACTGCAGTGCTGTTTGCTGTTGACACTAGAAGGATTTCCATTCGTCACTGTGAGTACTTAAGAGTATCGCTCTAAATGTTCTTGCAATATCACAAGGATAATGCGTAGGACTCTCTTAGTTATCACTTGTGTTCTGATGATGAACAACAATTGATTTATGAAATTGTGTCCTAATGAGATTTAAGATGTATCTCGTTGGCTCTAGACTCTATAAGTGCACATTTTGCTTTGGTGATCGGAGGCTGGAGCGGACTGCCACCTTTTTAATATCTACTATCTCGGAATGAGAAAGTTGATAGAAATGCATTGATCTTCGTGAGAAATGAAACAAGAATCTTTTAAGAGACCTTGAGTGGCTGGGAAGGGTTGTGCATTGCATCACTAGGTCCATGATATCTTTCTTCAATATCAGAAATCATCTTTGTGATTCTGTTAGCATATGTATTGACCCGGTTTCTGCCTAAGTATAAGGAGGGCTTCTTTTTTCACACCCTTTATCTTTACATTTCTTTTTCATTCTTCAACCCCTTTAATGTTTACCAAGACGCCATTACTAACACCTTGTTGTGATTGTTCCAGTGTTAGCTCATGCCTTAGTCTACATTTTCCCATAGATTCATACATCTTCATCTTTCCTAAGGACTTCTAATATCTAATGTATTGTCCCTGGGAAGATCCCTCTGGTTCTGGTTGGATCATAGGATGCATACCTAACCACCTTATGTCGCCAAATTCGTCGTGATATAAGTTGGGTGTATAGTATATCGATCGTAACCAAGAAACCATTTGAAAATACAATCAAGGTGTTTGAGAAATCATTTTAGTACACCTTGAGAGTTTTCTATTTCACCAAAAAGCTCCCGCTACATATGTGCATCATAATGCGAAAGAATTTAAGAAGACATATTGCACATAAGAGGATGAGTAAACACTTAATTCAATGATCTTATCCAAAATCAATCATTTTGATCACATTTTAATCACTATTCTCCCCCTCAAAAATTGCATTGTGTGTGGATGTTATTTTTGATTTACCTAGTGAATTAAAAGACAAGTTAATGTACGTTAACTCACTTTGTAGAATGAATAAACATGGAGAGAATAATGTTTCATGAAAATAGGAACTATATTTTATGAAATCTTTATACTCCCCCTCGAAAATAGATTGGTGTTAAAAATTTGGAGAAGTGAGTTTCTGAGCACACAATTTTGAAAGATTTTGAATAATTCTTTTGAAAATATCTTGAAAAATTATGCTCTGAACCGAGAAAAATTAATTTCCCGTTGTTGAGGAATAATGTACATAAATGAACATTTTCCTTGTATGTCCCAAGCAATCTTTTAAAAAGTTTTTGGTAAGACTACTTGGGGCTAAGAAGACTGATCAGCTTCTGATTATACCTTTTATAAATATAAATATAAATATAAAATACTTATAAATATATAAATAAAAAGATAAGAATAAAAAAATCTCAATTATAGTAATCCGGGAGTATGATTCCCGGGTCGTTTCATCAATGAGGAGTGCAATTAAAAGCCGAGAGTCGTTTTGAGAATTGATGCTTGAATGGAACAAGTTTGATATTGGTTATCTAAAACTATGAGAAAATTAAGGCAAAAACTTAAAAAACACTTAAGGGAAGACAAATTTTAACTAAAAACGCAAAACCGGAATCCTAACCGGGACCTAAAAACCCTAAATTAACAAAATTAAGTCCTAAAATGATCTTTTTGGTTTTATAAGTCTTAAGTAACTAAAAAGCTAGGGCAAAGAAAACTAGACCAAAAACGGGAGAGATTTAAGCTTAAAAATACTAAAAACATGAACGGGATTTAATCCCGTTCTTTAAAAATCAAAATTTTGTAATTTTAACTATACGAAAGCAAATATAATTTTTCTAGGTCCTAAATGTTAAAAGAAAATTTTCTAAAAAAGAATTATATTTTTTTGACTTTTTTAAAATTTTTTATGAATTAAAAACGATTTTAATGAAACTAAATGTTTAAAAATACTAGACTATTTAATAAAAATCTGAAAAAATTAGCAAAAGTAACTTGAACAATGCTTGTCCTAAGAAAAATAAACCGGGAAACACAGCTTATCAAATAAGCTGCCAAATAAGCTAAAAACGCCTAATAAGCTAAAAGGCCTAAAACGTCTATAAAAGATTAATGTTGCAAAGTTAAACCGAAAAAGTCCCCAGGGCACGTTGCTAGAGGAGTGTGTGTGTAAAACGTTTGGGTGTGGGTTTGAGGTCCCGGGTTCGAGCCTTGCTCACCCGGGGCTTCCCCTACTCCCAAATGTTTTTTGTTTTTGCCATTTTTTTATAACTTTTTAAAACACTTAAAAATAAGCAACTTTTGTGAAAACAAACTTTTTGAAACTTAAAAATAAGCACACAAATAAGCACTAAAGGGAGACAGTTTGCTTAAAAGCTTAAAACTAAAAAGAGCTAAACTGTTTGCAATTTTTAGCACAATTATGCAACTATCAAGACAAATAAGCAACAACAGATAATAAGCTATATCTAATAAGCATCAGAGAACAAAAATAAGCAAAGAAAATGAGCTACAATAAGCTAAGAATGACAGAATAATATTTAAGGCTTAAACACTTAGAATTTTTAAGCTACAATGCAATTAAGCTTAAATAAGCCTTACTCTAAAGGAAATAAGCTAAATTAAGCTAAAACTATCCTAATGAGCAACACTAAACCTAAATAAGCAAAAGAAATAAGCAAATAAGCTCAGATAAGGCAAATAAGCAAAATTTCCAAAAACAGCAGGCAAACAGCAAAGGGGGTACCTTTGAGCTTAAAAATAAGCTCTTAAACAGATCCTTATGGCAAAAAGGCTTATATCTTTGAAAAGCTTATGCAATAAGCTTCAATAATCAGCAATCAAATAGAAGTTTGAAACAAAGGAAGGCCAAGAAAAAGCTTATTGAAAAGGCTGTTTGAAACAGATTCAACACTTAGAAAACTTTTTACAATCTTCACAAAATACCAATTTTGAGCTTAAAAATAAGCCAACAAACAGATCCTTATGGATCTGTGACCTACAAACAGATTAAGATATGACCTCAAAGAACTTATAGCAACAATCAAAACACAGTTTGAAATTCAGAATAAGCCACAATGAGCATTTGAAAAAGCATTTTCTTCTTTTTTCAACACTTAGTTATAAACTTGACAGTTTTTAGTAAAAACTCAAATCAACAATGCAGACTTTTTCCTAACATTTTCTAGTGCATTTTAACACTTGAACATGCATAAAAATGACACTCAATCACAATCTCAAAAGTTTTAACCAAATAAGCTGAATAAACCAACTATGATATCACATATTCAAACAACAAGATTTTCAAACTATGATTCTCAAATTCATCACTTAAAAACTCAAACAAATTAACTTTTATTACTCCTTTTATCTATTCTAAGTTGACTTAATAGTACAAAACAGGTTTTGACTAAACACCCCTTTAAAATTCATTTTTGGTTTTCTATCTTGCTAAAAGCTGTTTAAGCCACAATTTTCTAAAACCCAGATGTTAAATAAGGTGAATAGACAATAATAAGCAAGCTTAAACAACTAATAAGCACTAAAATAAGCTAGAACACAATAAGCACTATTTTAAGCTATTTTTGACAGTTTTAAGAAAAACTTAACCTAATGATTTCTAGACTACAAGATAAGCATAATAAGCAACAATCATCATATATAAGCATAAATAAGCTAAGCTACAGTAATTAAGCTAAAAATTTAAAAAGTGAAACTTACCAAACCCTTGCTCTAAACAGGGTGAAATTAGCAATCTACAAGCTCTAGCTTGTTAAAACAAGCTAGTGAGGTCTATAAGCCCTTCCATTTCTGGCTTATCATCCAAAAATAAGCTGTGGTATTTTGAGGAGAGATTCTTTTGAGATTTTTATGAAATTTCCTGAAGTCCTTTTTATATAGATAAAAACAGATTACTTATGTGTATGATTAAGAGCTTATAAGAGTTTATGAAGGCTTTTGAAACATAGTCAAGACTTGAAAACAACAGAGCTTAAAACATATTTTTAAGAAACAAACTTAGTGAAGAAACATGTAATCTAATGATCTACCAAGAACAAGAGAGAGAGATGTGGGTTGTGATGTTTAGTGAGAGAAAGTATATGGAATGGATGAAGTGTTATTACTATATGGAAAATGGGAAAAATGAAACAACCAACCCCTCTCCAAGGCTAGGAGAGGGCTTATATAGTTACATGATGGCCGACCCATGGGCTATGATGGGCTTCCCATAGGCCTTGGGCCGGATTAGCTTCTATACTTAACATGACACAATCTACGAGCTAAGACCTATTACAACTTGGAAGTGACCGACACTTTTTGTGTTTCCAACAATCTCCCCCTAAGGGAGGTCACTCCATTTTACAAAACTTTAAGCCTAGCATACAATGCTTTGTCTTTAGTCTTTAGCTCGTCCTTTTGACATTCTCCTGTGAGTATGTTGTAGTGATCATTGATTTCTGGATTGAGCTTGTTCCTTGAACTTGTATTTGACATTGTGATCTTGAGCATCTTGAGATCATCAACCAAGCACAATCTCTTCGCCATCTTGAAACTTTGCCATCTTGTGGATTTGTGATTTCTGAACCAACATGCTCATACCTTTCTTGAATGGTTGTCTTGAAAAACTTTAATGCTACGTCTTTCTTGAGATTCGTTAACTATAATACTTCGTCACTTCGAGAAAGACGTTCGTTATCAGAGTAGCGGAAGTCTTGAAATATGTATTTGAGCCTTTCATGAAGTCCTTATGTTTGTCTATCGGGTATGAGCATGTGGCTATGGATCTTGTGAGTCAGCTGGAATCAGGAACCTCCACCACCATCTTTAAATAGCCTGCATAAAATAGTTAGCAATAAAGCGGGGGGACGAATATGGCTTTGTCATTCGCCCAGGTTTGGTTGGAGTAACCTTCAAATCCGTGAGGATCGACCTGTGATCAGATAGATTCAATTTAAGAAGAATCTTCTTGACAGGATTTCCAGCTGTAGTATTGAATCTTTCTAACACATAAGTATTAGATTCATCGTACTCAGCATGTTCTCATTATCGGAACGTCTCAAAGCAGACAGCACGATAAGAGTGAACCAGTGAGTTACTATCTCACCGATTGATATAGAAAATTGATTTGAAAATCAATCGGTGTATCACTTGCAAAATTGTTTTTGTGACACACCGAGAGTGTTAATCATTTCAAAAATTCATTAACAACCGTTGATCCATTTCCTGGAACAAGTTTGATTCTTATAGAATCGCACCATCGTTTCTTTCCAGTTGTCACAAGTTTGATTCATAAAGAATCGCACAAGTTACCTACCATGAGCTTGTTTGATGTTGGCTCAAGCAGGATTTCCATCTTCATTGTGAATACCTAAGTATCACTCGGATGTTCTGGCAAAATCACAAGGATCTTGCGTAGGACTCTAATGATATTACTTGATATTCACATTGTGTGAGATAACAAGCTAAATTATGACAAGTGTCCTAATGAGATTAATGGATGATCTCTTTTGGCTCTAGACTCAATAGTGCACTTTTAATTTTAGTGATCGGAGGCTGGAGCTGAGTGCCACCTTTTCAATATCAACTAACTCGGAGTGAGAAAGTCAATAGAAATGAGTGTATCTCCGTGAGTTTTGAAACAAAGTCTTTCCGACTTTGAGTGGCTGGGAGGGGTTTGTGCATAGCGTCACTGGGTCCATGACTGTCTTCAATGTCAGACAACACCTAAGTGTTTCTGACAGCATATGTATTGACCCGGTTTCTGCCTAAGTGTATGGAGGGCTTCTTTCTTTTCACCCTTTATCCTTACATTTCTTTTTCATTCTTCAACCCCTTCAATGCTTACCGAGACTTCATAACTAACACCTTGTTGGGTTTGTTCCAGTGTTAGCTCCATCTCAGTCGGCATTATTCCCGATTCTCACTTTTTCTCCTTTTTAATCATACCTAAGGACTTCTACACTAACTAGTGGATATCCCTGGGTAGATCCCTCCGGTTCTGGCTGGATCATGGGATTTGAATACCTATACCTAACCACCTTATAACTCCATAAAATTAAGTACATGGTCGGTCTTTTAGGGTATTCCATCACCATTACAAACCAAAATCATTGAAAAATTCATTCAAAGTGTTTGATATAAATATCAAAAGGTTTACACTTTGAATGTTTTTAATCATTACTAAAAGCTCCCCCCTAACATGTACATCGTAATCGTAGTACATGCTAAGTGTGGAGTGCATCGAGTCCATTTTAATTGATTACTTCTGTCAATATACATTAAATCCAGGTTAATCACATTTTCTCCCCTTATCCAAAATGTTAATCCCTTGATATTTTGGATATCAATTGATTAACCGTTCGGGGACAAAATGATGTATTCTAGCAGAATGGAACATATTATTGCTCCCCCTCAACTTTTGAGGGTTTATAAGATGGTGCCGAGTACAATTATTTGAAAGATTTTGAATTTACTAAGAAATTCTTGTAAAATTTGTACTCGAGCACATCTTATTTTTCACCAAAAAATCTACACTAGTTATTAACATATTCACAAGATAATTATGTACGAGGTTTGACCTGATTGATGAGAACATCATATGATAGAATCATATGGTTCTTTTGTCGCAGCCATAGGTCTCCTTCGTACAATCTCCCACCAACAAACTTTTCTAAGCTCCTCATTAACATTCTTTCTTTCAAGAAGTTGCTAATCTGATCTTTCTCTGTCCAAGCACTCTTCGGCATTGCTTCAACTTTCTTTCCAAGTTACGAAAGTCTTTGCTTCAAACTTCAAGTATGAAACAGATTCAGATACATATGTAACTTGAGCTTGTGTGGTTGGTGATGTCGGCGTTGAAGTTGTCTTAGCTTCCCCCTTAACCAGCAATCCTTTCTTGAGTAGATTCAGAACTTTCTTGCAAGCCGCATCAAGCAGTCTTGATGTATAAAGCCCAGATATCCGAAGTACACAAATAACTTGAAACCGCAACACCAAAGTCAATTAAGTCCCGGATGTCCGTATTTCTCCTTACATGATAGTGATGATATAAATTGTAACACCAAAGTCAACTAAGTCCCGGATGTCACAATTATTCCCTCTAAGTAGTTGAAATGATAACACCTAAGTCAACTAAGTCCCAAATGTAGACATTTCTTCCTGCAGGATACTGACTATTTAAAGGAATCATCATACCTATGTGTACCTATTTTATCAAATATTTCTACTCATTTTAAGAATAAGCTTAGAGATTGACCGTTTAAGAAATCATTTATTGAATCAGAAAGAACTTTTCTCACGTTTTAAATAATTATACTCCTAACATTTCCCCCTGAGGACTCAAATGATGCATACTGGCTAATAACGAGATGTCTCTTCCACCGTGTGATTGAAATAGTGCACCCGAAAGATTTAAAACGGCCTAAAATCAAAAGAAGCTAACCTCAAAGACAAAAGAAGCTAACCTCAAAAGAAGACCAATGACACTATCAAGTATACATCTACTCCTTCCCCCTTGCTGGTTTCGACATGTCGGAATCAGCAAAACCTTATATGCATACATATTCGAGATCGTTTTTGAAGAATTAATAAGCTTAAATCTAGTCCGTGAGAATCAATTTCAAGGCTTTTAAAACTATGAAAGTATTTCCAAGCATTCCTAAGTCTTTTACAAACTATGAGGTTGTATTTATTTAGGACACATATTGATCGAATGTAGTTATTAAGGCCTGAATTCACTAAGTCTCAAATTGCAAATAAGTCCAAAAAGATTTATACAAATGACAATCTTAAAGCTCTTGTAGTTAATATAAAATTAACTCTCTTGAAACATTAATATCCGACATTATTCAAAACTTTAATCCGTTTATTCCAATACCTTATTTTGAAAGACTGATTATAAAAATTATCTTGGATGACAATTTAACCCCCTCAAAAAAAGACTCTCGTTTTAAATATTTAAAGAGTTGTTGTCATTGTTTGAGTTGTCGAAATGTCTTGAAAAATCTTTTGTGATTACTGAAAACGCTGATTCATTATGAAGATAACTTATTACCAATAAAAAAAAGATTTCTCTTATTTTCCACATAAAGCGCACTGACACTTACACTTAATGGAAATATTAGTGAAGCACGGGTATGTAGATGCAAAGTAAACACAAGCCTTTGCATGGTCATAAAGTAGACCATGCCCGAGAATAAATTCCCGTTGAGAGGTCAAGTTTTCTTTTTGAAATACTTACCTTTAAGATGATGACCGGGTTGCTATCTGAAATAATAGCAAGCATATGCATGTTTGAAACATTAGAAACTTCAGCTCGAAATTCTTTATACATGGCTCGTATAACTTGTTTGAATGACATTTCTAAGACCATAAATGTTATCAATTTCTGAGACAAGCCATTTGAAAACTTCTTTTTGTATTATTTCAATTTTAATATTAAATTTTTGTTTTTGAAAAATTTATATAAAAAGAAAATATTTTTGGTTTTTCTGAGTTATATTATATACAAAGGATATTCGAATAGGTACCACCACTATTCGTCAGTGTCGTCTGCCAACTTTTTCAGTGTCTCCAGCGTAAAACTTCGCATACCCATCTTGTTGATTGGAAATTCAATTCTTTCTCGGCCAAGAGCTTTAGTGAAGATGTCCGCCAATTGATACTCCTTAATTGACAAATTAAAGTTTTCGATCACACCATTTTCAACAATCTCAAATGATGAAGTGAAATCTGAGATTTCTATATGCTTGGATCTGGAATGTGAACGTTTTTTGCAGCATAATCGCAATAGCGCTTTTGTCTTAACACATAACATTGGAATTTTATTGAATCCAAAGCCATAGTTGTAAGTTGAGAATCTCATCCAGAATACTTGATGCACAACAACCGACAAAAGCAATATAATATCAGCTTCCTTACTAGATATCGCAACGCATTTCTTGCCTTTTAGACGACCATCTCACAATTCCTATCACCTCAAAAGTACATATACTACCAAGATGTGTCTACGACGTGTTATCTTGACAACCATCATGATCCATCATCTGCAAATTCTGTAAGAGCAAAGGAAAGAATCCTTCGGATACCAAAACAACCCCCGATGCAACGTTACCTTTTAGATACCGAAAGATCCTTTTTACCGCATTTAAATGCTTTTCGGTAGGCCGAGCCTGATACCGGGCACACAGCATATAGCACATCTGTACGGTCAGTCTCTGCTGTAAGATAGAAGGGTGGTGCCAAACATACCACTATATTGTGACGGATCTATAGCTTTCCCTTCTTTATCCTCATCCCAGTTTAATTTCTCCACATGGATATCCACTGGTCACAAGGATTTCAAAGCTATATTTCTTTAGTGAATTTAAGAGCATATTTAGATTGGTTAATGAAGTTGCCTCTGGGATTTTGAGAAATCTGTAGTCCTAAGAAAAATGAGATTTTACCCATCATTGACATCTTGAATTTTGAACACATGATTTTAGCAAATAGATCGCAAAGTTCAGGAGTAGATGCAGCAAAGATAATGTCATCGACATATATTTGTACCAGTAGTAGTTCCTTGCCTTTTCTACGGATGAACAGAGTAGGATCCACTGACCCATTTTTTGAGAAGTCATTGGATATCAGGAATGAAGACAACATATCATAGACCACGCGTGTGGAGTCTTGTTTCATTAAAGAAACTAAAAACAATTAACTAGCACGAAATTTTAATACACGAAAATTAAAAACGTGAGCTAAAACTGAAATTTAAAATCTAAGGCACTACTTTTAACAAATTTTATACCTAAAAATCACAAATTTAAAAAGAAAATTTTAGGAAAAAGAATTAGAATTTTTTAACTATTTTTGAATTTTCTATGATTTTTTAAAGAAAAATGAATTACTAAAAATAAACTTTTTCTAAAAATTAACACTAAAATTCTATTTTTATTTTTCAAAAATACTAGAATGAAAAAGAAAATTATTACAAAAAGAATTAGATTTTTCCAACTATTTTTCTATTTTCTATGAATTTTTTAAGAAAAAGAAATTACTAAAAACCTATTTTAATTTCTAGAAAATACAAATTTAACTGGAAAAATAAAGAAAAATGATTTTTAACTACTAAAAATGTGCAGAAATCTAATGGTATGAAAATGCCCAATTTTTACTAAGTAATTGAACCCTAATTTTGCTAATTAAAATCTAAAACCTAATTTTATTAAACTAATTTTAAAAATATTAAAAACTATTTTATTAAACTAAAAGAACAGGGTAGAAAATGAAACAAATGAAAGTAAAGGGTAGGCGGGGTAAATAATTGAAATTTACACTATAATGAAAACAGACAACCTTTAACTATTGCAAAAGAACCAAACAAACCCTACGATTTAGCTTATTTTTGGCTTATCTAAAAAAATGAAAATTAGCAAAATCTTAAAACTACAAAGTTGTTCCTGAGCTTATACACTACAACTTTAATAAAAGCACTTTGAACTTTTATCAACTAGATAAGCTAAAAAATAAGCTTTTTAATCTGTGTTACAGAAACTAAGGTTTAACTTTGAAAATTCAAACTTTTCTAACTTTGGCTTATTTCTAGCTTATTACTTAATGAAAATAAGAACTAAAAGATGTTATAAGAAGCTTATATTGTGTACTATAGATTTCTAAAAAGAAATAAGCTAATAGTAATCTAGACTAGCAAGAAATTTGATCTTAAAAAACTAAGGTTCAGCTTATTCACTGTTATTAAGCTAAACCTAATAAGCTAAAAAGCTTAAAACTAATTCCTAGAAACTGAAATTTTGGAAATAAGCTATCCTATGATTATTGAGTAATCCTAGATAAAAAGAATTTTGAAATAACAACTAGAACTTAGGAATCCAAAAGAAAATAAGCTAAAAATCTCAGCTGCTACTATACCACTTTTACAAGATCAATTAAGCTAGACTAGAGCTTAAAAATGAAACTCAAATGATGACTTATGTTAAGCTAATAGAGTACTATGAAGATGCTTAAAACTAATTTCTAACTCCTACTTTCAAATGCTAAAAGTCAGCTAGTAAAGTGATGAGCAACAGCAGTATTAACTGAGTTAATACTGCTATTGCTGGTGTACTTGACCTAATGCTTAAATGCAGGCTAAGTTCTAAGTTGAGAACTCTTTAAACTAACTACCTATATGTATCTAAACCTACATTAATCAAATGTGAGCTCTAAAATGCTATAAATCACTAAAATCTTAAAACTACTTGAACATTAAACTGCCCTGGTGCTAGAATTAGCTTTTTAAACTCTAAATCTTTAAACACTACAAACTATCTTGCAAAACCTTTTTAAAACTTGATAATTCTGAAATTCTAAACTATGCAAAGAGTTTTGACATTCTCTTGTTGACTTTTAGAGTCAACAACACCTTTACCCAAACACTAGTTAACTTTCACTGTCCAAACTAAATTCTACTTAAAATCTACTTTAAAACTAAAATGCTAAAACCTTATATCTACTCAAACTTAAATTCACCTAATTAAGCTATTTAAGTTCTAAAATCTACAGCTTATTAAAAGAAATAAGCTAGTTACCCAGCTAGCTATTTGACACTTAATAAAAACAGATTCAACTAAGAGAATTATCTAACTAGAATAGGTAATGGAAAATTAAAAACAGTTAAGACTAATGATCAACTAAACACACTTCAATATGGAATAAGCATTTATGAATTCACAATAAGCAACTAGAAAAAGTCAGCTAGTAAAGTGATGAGCAACAGCAGTATTAACTGAGTTAATACTGCTATTGCTGGTGTACTTGACCTAATGCTTAAATGCAGGCTAAGTTCTAAGTTGAGAACTCTTTAAACTAACTACCTATATGTATCTAAACCTACATTAATCAAATGTGAGCTCTAAAATGCTATAAATCACTAAAATCTTAAAACTACTTGAACATTAAACTGCCCTGGTGCTAGAATTAGCTTTTTAAACTCTAAATCTTTAAACACTACAAACTATCTTGCAAAACCTTTTTAAAACTTGATAATTCTGAAATTCTAAACTATGCAAAGAGTTTTGACATTCTCTTGTTGACTTTTAGAGTCAACAACACCTTTACCCAAACACTAGTTAACTTTCACTGTCCAAACTAAATTCTACTTAAAATCTACTTTAAAACTAAAAATGCTAAAACCTTATAGCTACTCAATCTTAAACTCACCTAATTAAGCTATCTAAGCACTAAAAGCTACAGCTTATTAAAAGAAATAAGCTAGTTACTCAGCTAGGCTTATCCTACTAAATGACAGACTTAAAGGCAAAATGAAACTTTATAGAGTTCTAACTACAAAGCTTAAAAACATTTGAATCTCTAAGCTATCTAAACAAAGTTGAATAGGTTTAAGTACACAAAAAGACAATTCAATAAGCTATTGAATTAAGCTATCAAATGCTACAATGAAATATAGAAGGTGAAACCTGTGAATTGAAGTCTCAGAACTAGCCACTCTTTCTGAATGAGTGGCTTTAAAACATAAACCTAATGGCTCCTAGCCTCTAAACCAATAAGCTATAAGCTCAATAAGCTGAAAGTAGCTTATCACTCCTCATTGCTTCAAAACTCAATCACATTGAACTCAAATGAACATTATTGAACACTAATAGACAGAAACAGTATTTAAAAAGATTTTAACAAAGTTTGAACAACTTCTGAACTTAAGGAAACAAAATACGCTATATTGAGCTTATTACAAGCTTATTAGCTAAAAAACAGCTTATTCCTTGAAAACTTAAACACAAACTCAACTCAACTATTTTATTTGCTTTAAGAAGGAAGAGTACAAGGTGAGAAACAAGTAGTACAAGTGACTTGAAAGATTTAAAAAAAAACTTAATTCGAAACAATGAACAGTACAAGTAAAATGAAAAGAGAAATTTTACAAAATAATACTGAAAAAAAAGTCTTTCTAAGCCATTGATCTTTTTAAACTTGAATCTAAGCCGTTAATTGACTTTGGTGAGGTGTTCACACCAATAGGAGGCTGCCACGTCATAAAAATGACGTGGAGATGGTAAATACGAGGTGGGGAAAGAGTAGGGAGAAACGGGGAAGGATTTGGAGAGGTTTGGGTTTGTTCGAGATTTGGCGGGAAAAACTGTTAGAGAACGGTTAGGGAGAAAGGTTTTAACCCGCGTTTCATTTGAAAGTTTGGGAATATTGCACAACCAGTCCTTGTGTTTCTTTCTTCCAAATGTAGTATAAAATAACTTTGAGAGTTGTCAATCCTAGCCCTTGTAGTTTTCAAAACAGGAAATGGGCTTTTACTTTGGGCTTTTTGATGGGCTTTTTGTTGGTCTGAATGGTGTAAAAAGGCCCAAAGGGTAATTTAGTCTTTTTGCATCCTCTTCAAAGGGTATAATGGTCTTTTTCCTTCAAACTTTGACTTGACTCTTCATGACTTTGACCTCTTTTGACTTATTTTGACTTTTTCCTTGTGTCGGGCTGATCCGGCTTTTGATATTGGCTTCAAATCTCTCTCTTGTACTTGTCTTTTCCGTTTCTTGTCGGTTTTTGCTCGTTTTTGCTCTTTTTGACTTTAATATCCTTTCCTGCACATTGAGACACAAAAGCACACATATTTCCATCTTTTGGCATATTTTTCTGGCTTTTATTGGCAAAATCCTGGGCATTTAATGTATACAATTTAACACTTATCAGTTTGGTTTTTATAACAGCCCGGGTGTGTTTGGCTGTGTACCTAACAAAAGGGTACGTTGGGTTGTTCGTCACAACACCTCGAGGGTGCGTTGGGTTTATGATATAACATAGGCATATGGTGTGTTTGGTCAAAGTTATCACAAAAGGGTGTGTTTGTTTCGGCAGCCACCACGACCCACAAGGGTGCGTGGGGTGTCGGGTCAAACCACCAGCCTTAGGGGTGTTTGGTTGTGGGATTAGCAGCAAAAAAGGGTGCGTACGTTTGTTTATGGGTTTAAACAGCGAAAGGAGTGTTTGGTTGTTGTTAATAGCCATGAGGGCTGTTTGGTATAATAGAGAACGCGAAGGGAGCATTTGGTTTATAAAAATTGGATAATAACATTTAAAAGATTTCATATATACGTTTATATATTAAACCGGATTAAAAATGGTGGTTAATGGTTAAATAAATTGGTTGCTTATTATTTCCATTTGGTATTTTATAAGTCATTAGGGTGCGTTTGGATATGCGTTTAACAGCCACATAGGGTGTGCTTGGTTTTGCTTAGTTTTGTCATTGGTTTAATCTAGTTTAGATATGTATATTGAGGTATTTTGCAACACGGGTTGATTTAAAAGATGGAAAAAGTTAAATAAACGAATAGGTCATGCCGAGATTTTTATAAATTGTTACGCTTAGTAAATTTATACAAATCTTACTTTAATTATT
>BQNB010045205.1:0-44420 GCA_026074375.1 Tanacetum coccineum
TCGATGCATCACAATAGACTACGAAATCTTTGACTCCATCAGATAGAGTCAATATTGGTGCATCACACAAGTTGTTCTTCAGGGTCTGAAAAGCCTCTTCCAGATCCATGCCCCATATATACTTTTGATTCTTCTGAGTTAACAAGGTAAGAGGTTTAGCAATCTTGGAGAAGTTTGCAATAAACCGTCAGTAGTAACCGGCTAATCCCAAAAATGATCGAATCTCAGAAGATGTCGTAGGGGTCTTCCAACTCTTTACTGCTTCTATTTTGCTTGGGTCCACATGTATAGCATTCTGTTTGACAACGTGACCAAGAAAGTGCACCTCTTGAAACCAGAATTCACACTTAAACTTATCTAAATATGGTTTGCAAACTTGATTAATCAAATCCATAAAAACTGCAGGCGCATTGGTTAGCCCAAAAGGCATAACCGTAAACTCAAAATGTCCGTATCTCATTCGAAACACAGTCTTTGGAATGTCGTCTTCATGCACGCGTAGTTGGTAATAGCCTGACCGAAGGTCTATCTTGGAGAAGTAACGCGATCCTTGTAGTTGGTCGAACAAATCATCAATCCTCGAAAGAGGATAGCGATTCTTAACCGTCAACTTGTTCAATTCTCTATAATCAATGCACATACGCAGCGAGCCATCCTTCTTTCTGACGAATAACACCGGCGCTCCCCACGGAGAATGACTTGGTCGTATGAAATCCTTGTCTTGCAACTTTTGAAGTTGCCCAGACAATTCTTGCATCTCCGAGGGCGCTAAACGATATAGAGACTTCGCAATCGGCGTCGCTCTAGGAACTAAATCTATGCGAAACTCAACTTGTCGTTGCGGGGGTAGCCCCATCAAATCTTCCAGAAACACATCTTTAAAATCGCGTACTACGGATATATCACCCAACTTCGGTTCATCCTCCTTCGCGCTCTTCAATGCTTTGGCGATCCCTACGGTTCGTTCCCCATGAACTCTAAGGGTCCTACCATCCTCCACTGGTATTTCTACCACCTTCTTGTGACATACTATCACAGCCTTATGTTGGGACAACCAATCCATCCCCACAATCACATCGAAACTTCCATGACCTAATGGTATCAAATTTATACTAAACAGGGAACTGCCTAGTTCTAGCTTACAGTCATGGAAAATGCTATCAACTTCTACTTTCTTACCATCTTCTACTTCTATCACATAACCAGGGTTCGCAATACTAGGTTTCACATTAAGCAAGTGTGCAAATTCAGTAGATATGAAACTAAAATCAGCTCCAAAATCAAAAAGTATTGTAACAAAGTGATCGTTTAAAGAGAACGTACCTGTCACAATGTTAGGATCCTGAACAGCCTCCATTGCATTCACGTTCACATTGAAAGCTCTTCCTCTTACTTGATTACCATTGCTACGGTTGTAACGGTTGGCCTTTAATGCCAACTGATTCCCTGCTTGACCAGGTGCTCTATTCATCTGGGGACAAGTGTTGCGAAAGTGATCAGGGCTTCCACACTCATAGCACACTCTCGGATTGTTACCCATTCTAACAACATTTACAGGAGCCACTTGTCTAATCGGTGCCCTACAATTTCTGGCAAAATGGCCCGGATTCTGACAGTTAAAACACACATTGTAGGGCCCGTTTGCTGGATGATGAGTATTACACCTGCTATACTTAGGATTTAAGTTCGCGAATTCATTTCTAGGAGGGGCCGTCGCCACAAACCCTATCCCCACCTTTGCATTCTTGTTGTCCTTCCACGATCCACCTGACTTACTAGACTCCTCCACTACCTTCCTCTTATCATTACCCTTAGTCAAGGTACCACAGCTGACTGCCTCGTCAGTCAATATTCTAGCCCTTGGTATTGCATTCTGAATGGTAGTTGGTTGAGTTACTCGAAGCATTCCCCTAATCTCAGGAGCCAGCCCAACTATGTACCTCTTGATACGAGATGACTCAGGTGTAACCAAATGCGGAACCAACTTAGCCAACTCATGAAACCTATCAGTGTAGGCAGCATGATTAGCTCCCACCATCTTATGATTCCAAAACTCATTCTCCAACTTCTCCATTTCATTGCTTGGGCAAAATTCTTCCACAAGCAGCGCCTTTAACTCATTCCATGTCATGGCCATTGCAGCCTCACGACCTCTTGCTTGAACTTAAGTATTCCACCAAGTCAAAGCCTTATTCACCAGTGAGCTAGTAGCATATTTCACCTTTTGGTTCTCAGCGCAACCACTATTATCAATTACATTCTCCATCTTCTTGATCCATCGAGTAAGTACGATCGCTCCTCCCTTTCCATCATATTCCTTGAGATTACAAGATTGGAATGCCTTAAAAGTGCATCTATTGTTCCCACCACCACCATTTCCTCCATTACCGTTATTAGCATTGTTCACGTTGTTAGTCACATGGGTGACTATCTGAGGAAGAATGGTTTGCAATTGCTGCTCGATAATAACAGCAATGTCAGGGTTCTCGTTGTTGTTGTTGCTTCGATGCGATGGAGCCATTTTCTATCGATATAAGATTTATATACATTAGATGATATAATAAGGGTCATGATCTCATCATACTCTTAATAACCATATACACACATACAACACATCAACAATAATCCATGTAATCATACTTGCAAGTCCACCTGTGTTGTGGCTCATGTATAATTATGTTGGCCACTATAATTATAGATGCCCCCTTTCACAGTTGTACTCCCTCCTATGAAGACACTTCATGAAATAAACACACCACATAGCACCTTAAGAGAAAAATGAAAACAACAAATACACAAGGAATAATCCTAATAATCACTTTTATTATTAAATACTCAGAATCCAAAAATTAAAAATAACATTCCTAACATGGATCCAAACGTCGAAAGAAAGAAAAAAAGCTAAAACATATCGATCACTTAAAACAATACGGGCAGTTACGAGACGCGCGGTCAAGATCAGCTTTAGTTGTCTTCTTCCACACATGTTTACTACTTGCGGTGGACTCAAGGTCCGAGTCCACCTCATTCTTCTCCAATTCTTCCTCATCTTCCATCAACCACCCATTCATGTTACCCTCTGGCTGAGGTAGTCGATGTGGTGTAAACTCATTCATGGGATTTCCTTGTTAAAGTTGTGGGTGATCCACAAATCCATACAAGTCATGTCTTCTAGGTTGTTCCACCGGCTCTTCTTTAGACGTTTCATAACCTTGAAATTCTCCAGGAACCCTGGTAACAGTGCCATCCTTTGCAATTATCTTTGTTTCAATCTCCTCGACCATTTTCCCATCGACTTCCTTCAAGGTCATCTTCTCTTCAACTCTGCACGGCCACATGCTAATAGGAATTCGGATCTTGCGATTACACCGCTTGCAATTCTTAATCCTCCGACACCCAGTTGCAAAAGCAACCGAATCACGATACTTTCTACGGACAGGGGGAGACATGGCTTCCTTAATAAAACATAATATATACCATATTACATAGGGTAGACGAAAATACGAATAAATTAAGCTTTCGGATAGTAAGAAAATATAATAGATACGTAGTAAAACACTTAAACCTTAAAATGCAACTACATGAAGGACTCCTAGGTTATAGTCTATGCCAAACCACCTACTTCTCTATAACCAATGGCTCTGATACCAATCTGTCACACCCCGCCAAGGCGGAAACACGAGGCGTAACGAGAAAGGATATCATCACAACACAATGGCGTCTATACAGAGAATTCTATATGAAATAAATAAGTAAAGCATAGACACAAAGTGTCATAACAATACCCATAAAACTAACCAAAATCCAAAAGGCGTCTTTATTGATGAAACGGAAGTTCTCGCCAATACAAAGACATGCAACAATTATCCATAATCCAAACAAGGCAAAATTCAAGACAATAAAGCAATAAATTCCATAACATCCTACAGTCTCTTTCTAGCCACTTCTCTCTATCTTATTCCCATGGTGCTCACCTGAAAATGATGCTTAAACGTCAAAAAAAAGTTGGTGAGAGTCATAGGTTTAAGACACACATAACAATCCTTTAAAGCCAATTATTGTGATAAATAAAACATAGCATAGCAGGATATTAAATGAACTATCATACAAGCTAACATGCAACCACACCAAACCATGTTGAGACGGTCACGCTCAACATTACAAACAAGGGAACGGAACGTGTCCCATGATCCACAACAATGAGACGATCACCCTCACTATCAACAATCCACAGCAATGAGACGATCACGCTCACTACTAATAATCCATCAATGCCCTGAGACGGTCACGCTCATGCACAACAAACAAGGGAACGGAACGTGTCCCACGATCCACAACTATAACAAGTAGCACATAACATACAATAGTCATGTATAGCCTATGCCTCATTTAAAATACATTATTACAGTAACTAAAACATTTAAACTCATATCATCATTTTCACCCCAAGAAAACATAAGAAACAGGAGATATGAAACTCACCTGATGCTTTGCAGCTTCCACAAACACTAGCAAAAATCTAAACAACAAAACAACAAGTGTTACACGCTACTAAGCCCAAAAGCTTAAGAACATGTAACAATCATATGATGGATGTCTAAGGTGTTTAATTACCCTCATGGGTCACCACGACACCATGTCTAACCTTAACCAACATGTTTACACACTTTTCCAAAGTCTTACAATTTACCCAAAAACACAGAATTTTGACATCACTTTACCATTTTCTAAACCATACCTACTGAGCTTTATAAATTTTACCAAAAATCACAGGTTCAATACCATGAGTCTACTATCTTCAAGATTTTTCCACTAATTTATTTCCCCTCTTAAGTGCCCCAAATAAAATCAAACTTTTAACTACTCAGTTTCGGATATGATCGCACACTAAAACGTTTGGACCTAAAAACCATACTTAGACTCCAAATCAGAAGCTCTCCTTTGGGGGATTTTTAATAGACACATAGAACTAAACAACTGTAGGTTAGATAATCCTAATTCGAATTTTAAGTGGGGGTTTTACACCTCGTAATCTGACATAAATCTGACCCGAATTTACTACTTTGACAACTTTTCTCGTAACCAACAATTGAATGACTTCCCGACCTTAAAAACTTTCGAGGCCGGACTCTCTGAGCTACATCATAGGCATCGGAAACTTGACAAAAGCTATTACCATCATCGAGATAACAGCCGAACAACACAGCCCTAAATTCTGCCCCATTCTAAATCAAGTTATAACGCGATCTAAACCCTAACGAATACACCCGTATGATCCTAATTAAACACTAATTATTGCAATATGATTAAACATCATTAATTTACAGATTTTATAAAACCTTAACTCCATCATAATAATTATTACATGTTTTTAATGATAATTAACTTCAAAGGATTATAGTATATACCTTAAATCTTCAAATCTTAAACAGAAAACCACCTAGCTTGAAAAATAATTTTTTTTCTTCTTCTTGGTTTGGGGTATTCGGCGATCACTTCAAGGAGAGGGGAGAAAAATTGATTTAGGGTTATTGTTATTTAGTATTTATACTAATAGAGTCCTAATTGGTATCAAATTTTGTTTCCTTTTTTTTATCCCTATAACCGGCCGATTCCCCCTTTCTTTTTTTTAATTATTTATTTATTTATTAATTACTTAATTATTTATATTACCTTAAGTTTTTATAAAAACCTAAGCTTATTTATTTATTTATTAATTTCTTATCCCTATAAACGCACTTTACTAAACCTTTTAAAAATAAATAACTTTTCATTTTTATTAAACCTAACTTAAAAAAAATAGAAATTTCATTTCTTTCATATCCTAACTACTAAAATCTAATCTTATCCTAAATTACTAACACAAAATACATATACGTAATAATTACGTACACAATTAACACGAAACCGTTTAAATCACCAAAATTATTTCCTTGTCACCAAAAGTGAATGAAATAAATTCAACCAATCTCACCACCATTCCAATCTTATTGAGATGATCACACTCAATAGTTTGTCTATCAATTTCCCACACAATCTACATAAACGCATATAAACACATATAATCACATACACCATATATTACAACAGATTCACAAGTCGACACTAACGGTTTGACTAACCTTCTTAAGTCATGGTTGTCACAGTATCCCCTTCTTTAGGAAATCTTGTCCCGAGATTTAATATAGCCGATTCATCAGCTCGTTAAACAAACAACTGAGGATACTTAGACTTCATATAATCTCCGCGTTACCAAGTAGACTCAGGTCTACGCTTAGAATTCCATTGAACTTTCACAAGCGATATCCTACTGCTAGCAACTTTGCCTGCCTACAAAAGGGTACACATAGCAGCATAACCGCTCCAAACAAAAAGAGACATCCAACTACCTGAACCTCGCCCGTCATCGAGTAAACTCGTCAAAAACCTTAAGTTGCGTAACAATGTCATTTGCAACCCGCTCTCGCAACTCATCAAACAAGAATTGTCTTGAAACCAAGTTATAAGTTGTTACAAGGCCCAACATTTTTGAAGAATCGGCTCGACTTTGAGTTTATTCATAAAATAACTTTAACCAAAATCACACAAACACAACGATGGGCAAACAAGGTCTACAAGAAACCTTACGTACACTCAACTATACAACTAAAACTCACCAATTATTCCCATGCTCAAACGAACAAGTGTGGATACTCAGTTTACCTGAAGTTCTAAAGACCTCGCTTCGAGCCCAAATGGACCTTAACTACCACTTTGACCATCTGTTTGGGGATGATAAGCCGTACTCATATCCAACCTCATCCCTAAAGCCTTTTGTATAGTTTGCCAGCATCCTGACTTAGTCAGTCTATCAACTATGACCCAAATCGTGTCATGCCCATTCTTTGACCTAGGTAGCTTAGTGATAAAATCCATAGTGATCTTATCCTACTTCCATTCTGGTATTTCAGGTTGTTGCAATAAGCCCGAAGGCCTTTGATGCTCAGCCTTTACTTTAGAACACGCCAAACACTTACTAACAAACGTAGCAATATCGCTCTTCATTCCCGGCCACCAATACATATCTCGAAGATCATGGTACATCTTATCCTCTCCCGGATGCACAGAGTACTTAGACTTGTGGGCTTCATCCATGATCACCGTTCTCACTCCTCCAACTAATGGAACCCATATACGGTCCATAAAGCACAAACTCTCGTCCTCTTTCTTTTCAATCTATTAATCTAAACCATACAGGCTTTCTGCAAGTATATTCTCCTGCTTAAATGCCTCATTCTGGGCTGCATGTATCTTCTCTCTCATTCTAGTCTGAATGGTCATAGCCATTTCCCTTACACGTCTTGGTTTCAGCCGCTCCTTCCTTCTTAACGCGTTAGCCACAACGTTCGCCTTACCAGGATGGTAGCGAATCTCACACTCATAGTCACTAAACAACTTGGTCTACCTCCTTTGACGCATATTCAGCTCTTTCTGATCAAAAATGTGTTGAAGACTTTTGTGATCCGTATAGATAACACTCTTTGTACCATACAGATAATGCCTCCAAGTCTTAAGAGCAAACACAACCGCTCCCAATTCTAAGTCGTGCGTCGTATAGTTCTTCTCATGGATTTTTAGCTGTCTTGATGCATAAGCAATCACTTTTCCCCTTTGCATGAGTACACAACCTAATCCTTGGTTTGATGCATCACAATAGACTACAAAATCTTCAACTCCATCTGGTAGCATCAATATTGGTGCATCACACAAGTTATTCTTTAAGGTCTGAAAAGCCTTTTCCGGCTTCGTGCCCCACACATACTTCTGATTCTTTTGAGTTAACGAGGTAAGAGGTTTAGCAATCTTGGAGAAATTTGCAATAAACCGTCGGTAGTAACCGGCTAATCCCAAAAATGATCGAATCTCAGAAGGAGTCGTAGGGGTCTTCCAATTCTTTACTGCTTCTATTTTGTTTGGGTCCACATGTATACCATCCTGGTTGACAACGTGCCCAAGAAAGTGCACCTCTTGCAACCAAAATTCACACTTGGAGAATTTGGCATACAACTTCTCCTTCCTTAGTAACTTTAACATCAATCCTAGATGAACCTCATGGTTCTCTTTTGTCTTCGTGTAGATCAAGATGTCATCAATGAACACGATAACAAACTTATCTAAATATGGTTTGCAAACCTGATTCATCAAATCCATAAATACTGCAGGTGCATTGGTTAGCCCAAAAGGCATAACCGTAAACTCAAAATGTCTGTATCTTGTTCGGAACGCAGTCTTTGGAATGTCGTCTTCATGCACGCGTAGTTGGTGATAACCTGACCAAAGGTCTATCTTGGAGAAATAACGCGATCCTTGTAGTTGGTCAAATAAATCATCTATCCTCAGAAGAGGATAGCGATTCTTAACCGTCAACTTGTTCAATTCTCTATAATCAATGCACATACGAAGCGAGCCATCCTTCTTTTTGACGAATAACACTGGCGCTCCCCACGGCGAATAACTTAGTCGAATGAAACCCTTGTCTTGCAACTCTTGAAGCTGCCTAGACAATTCTTGCATCTCCGAAGGCGCTAGACGATATGGAGATTTCGCAATCGGTGTCGCTCCAGGAACTAAGTCTATGCGAAACTTAACCTGTCGTTGCGGGGGTAATCTCGACAAGTCTTCTGGAAACACATCCTCAAAATCACATACTACGAATATATCGCCCAACTTCGATTTGTCCTCCTTCACGCTCTTCAATGCTTTAGCGATCCTTACAGTTCGTTCCCTATGAACTCTAAGTGTCCTACCATCCTCCACTAGTATTTCTACCACCTTCTCATGACACACAATAATAGCCTTATGTTGGGACAGCCAATCCATTCCCACAATCACATCAAAACTTCCATGACCTAAAGGTATTAAGTTTATGCTAAATAAGGAACTTTCTAGTTCTAGTTTGCAGTCACGGATAATTCTATCTACGTCTACCTTCTTACCATCAGCTACCTCTATCACATAACCAGGATTCACAATACTAGGTTTCACATTAAGCAAGGGCGCAAATTTAGTAGATATGAAACTAAAATCAGCTCCAGAATCAAAAAGTATTGTAACAAAGTGATCGTTCAAAGAGAACATAGCCGTAACAACTTTAGGATCCTGAACAGCTTCTATTGCATTCACGTTCACATTGAAAGCTCTTCCTCTCACTTGATTTCCATTGCTACGGTTGTTACGATTGGCCTCCAATGCCAACTGATTCCCTGCTTGACTAGGTGCTCTATTCATCTTGGGACAAGTGTTGCGAAAGTGATCAGGGATTCCACACTCATAGCACACTCTTAGATTGTCACCCATTCTAACAGCATTCACCGGAGTCACTTGTCTAATCGGTGCAAAACAATTTCTTGCAAAATGGCCCAGTTTTTGACAGTTAAAACACACATTACAGGGCCCGTTTGCTGGATGACGAGTATTACACCTGCTACACTTAGGATTTGAGTTCGCGGATTCATTTCTAGGAGGGGCCGCCGCCACAAATCCTGTCCCCATCTTTGCCTTCTTATTGTCTTTCCACGATCCTCTTGACTTACTAGACTCCTCTACTGCCTTTCTATTATCATTACCCTTTATCAAGGTACCACAGCTGACTACTTCGTCAGTAAGTATCCCAGCTCTAAGAATTGCACTTTGGATTGTGGTTGGTTGGGTCGCTCGGAGCATTCCCTGAATCTCAAGAGCTAACCCAGCTATGTACCTCTTGATGCGTGATGACTCAGGAGTAACTAGATGTGGAACCAACTTAGCTAACTCATGAAACCAATCCGTATAGCCGGCATGATTGGCTCCCACCATCTTATGATTCTAAAACTCAGATTCCAACTTCTCTATTTCATTGCTAGGACAGAACTCCTCTACAAGCAATGCCTTAAAATCATTCCATGACATACCTATTGCAGCTTCGCGACCTCTTGCTTAAACTTGAGTATTCCACCAAGTCAAAGCCTTGTTCACAAATGAGCTAGCAGCATACTTTACCTTTTGATTCTTAGCACACCCACTATTATCAATCACATTTTCTATCTTTTCAATCCATCGGGTAAGTGCTATCGCACCTCCCTTTCCATCATACTCTTTGGGATTGCATGCCATGAACCCTTTGTAGGTACAGCCATTGTTCCCACCATTTCCACCATTAGCATTGTTCACGTTGTTAGTCACTTGGGTGACAATCTGAGGAAGAATGGTTTGCAATTGCTGCGCGATAATAGCAGCAATGTCGGGGTTCTTGTTGTAGTTGTTGGGACCACTTCGGCGTGATGGAGCCATTTTCTATAAGATATAAAATTTATATACATTAGACGATATAATAAGGATCATGATCTTATCATACACTTAATAACCATATACATACATACAACGCATCAACAATAATCCATGTAATCATACTTGCAAGTCCACCTGTGTTGTGGCGCATGTATAATTATGTTGGCCACCATAATTATAGATGCCTCCTTTCACAGTTGTACTCCCTCCTATGAAGACACTTCATGAAATAAACATACCACATAGCACTAAAAAAATGAAAACAACAAATAACACAAAGAATAATCCTAATAATCACTTTTATTATTAAATACTCAGAATCCAAAAATTGAAAATAACATTTCTAACATAGCTCCAAATGTCGAAAGAAAGAAAACAAGCTAAAACATATTGATCACTTAGAACAATACGGGCAGTTACGAGACACGCGGTCAGGATCAACTTTAGTTGTCTTCTTCCACACAACTTTACTACTTGCGGTGGACTCAAGGTACGAGTCTACCTCATTCCTTAAAAATTCTTCCTCATCTTCCATCAACCATCCATTCATGTTACCCTCTGGCTGAGGCAGTCGATGTAGTGCAAACTCATTCATGGGATTTCCTTGTTGAAGTTGTAGGTGGTCCACAAATCCATACAAGTCATGTCTTCTAGGTTGATCCACCGGCTCTTCTTTAGACGTTTCATAACCTTGAAATTCTCAAGGAACCCTGGTGATAGTGCCATCCTTTGCAATTATCTTTGTTTCAATCTCCTCGACCGTTTTCCCATTGACTTCCTTCAAGGTCATCTTCTCTTCAACTCTACACGGCCACATGCCAATAGGAATTCGGATCTTGCGGTTACACCGCTTGCAATTCTTAATCCTCTTACACCCAGTTGCAAAAGCAGCTGAATCACGATACTTTCTACTGATAGGGGGAGACATGGCTACCTTAATAAACATAATATATACCATATTACATAGGGTATACAAAAATATAAAAAATTAAGCTTTCGGGTAACAAGAAAATATAATAGATACATAGTAAAACACTTAAACCTTAAAATGCAACTACATGAAGGACTCCTAGGTTATGGTCTAGGCTAAACCACCCACTTCTCTATAACCAATGGCTCTGATACTAATCTGTCACACCCCGCCAAAGCGGAAACGCAAGGCGTAACGAGAAAGGATATCATCACAACACAATGGCGTCTATACAGAGAATTCTATATGAAATAAATAAGTAAAGCATAGACACAAAGTGTCATAACAATACCCATAAAACTAACCAAAATCCAAAAGGCGTCTTTATTGATGGAACGAAAGTTCTTGCCAATACAAAGACATGCAAAAATTATCCATAATCCAAACAAGGCAAAATTCAAGACAATAAAGTAATAAATTCCATGACATCCTACGGTCTCTTTCTAGCCACTTCTCTCTATCTTATTCATATGGTGCTCACCTGAAAATGATGCTTAAACGTCAACATAAAGTTGGTGAGAGTTATAGGTTTAAGACACACATAACAATCCTTTAAAACCAATTACTATGATAAATAAAACATAGCATAGCAGGATATTAAATGAACTATCATACAAGCTAACATGCAACCACACCAAACCATGTTGAGACGGTCACGCTCAACATCACAAACAAAGGAACAGAACGTGTCCCACGATCCACAACGCTCACTATCAACAATCCACAACAATGAGATGATCATGCTCACTACTAACAATCCATCAATGCCCTGAGACGGTCACGCTCAAGCATAACAAACAAGGAACAGAATGTGTCCCACGATCCACAACAATAGCAAGTAGCACATAACATACAATAGTCACGTATAACCCATGCCTCATTTAAAACACATTATCATAGTAACTAAAACATTTAAACTCATAGCATCATTTTCACCCTAAGAAAAATAAGAAAAAGGGGCTATGAAAATCACCACTGATGCTTAAGCAAATTCCAATCTTGCATGAAACTAAACAATCAAAACAAACAACATGTATACAAAACCAGCGACCAACCAAATGCGTAGGGCCCATGTACCAATCAAAGATGGGATGCTAAGTGTCTAATTACCCTCATAGTCACCATACACCATGCCAACCTTAACTAACATGTTATCACACTGTTCCAAAGTCTTACAATTTACTCCAAAAATGCAGAATTTTGACATCACTTTATACATTTTCTAAACCATACCTACTGCAGCTTTATAAATTTACCAAAAATCAACAAGTACATACCATGAGTCTACCTATCTCATGATTTTTCCACTAATTGATTTCCTCTATAAGTGCCGCCAAATAAAATCAAACTTTAACTACCATTTTTTGGATCTGATCGTACACTAAAAAGTTTGGACCTAAAAACTATACTTAGACTCCAAATGAGAAGTTATCCTTTGAGGGATTTTTAATAGACACATAGAACTAAACTCCGGTAGGTTGGATAATCCTAATTCTAATTTTAGTGGGTTTACACTCACAAACCTCGATAATCTGACATAAAATCTGTCGCCAATTTACTGCGTTGGACAACTTTTATCGTAACGAACATTGGAATTGCCTTTCCGACCTAAAAACTTTCGAGGCCTGATGTTCTAGAAAATTAGACTCTCTGAGCTACCTCATAGACAACCGGAAACTTTGACAAAAGCTATTACCACAGCCGAGATAGACAGCCGAAACAACACAGACCCAGAAATTCTACCATAATTAAATCAATTCTAAAGGCGATCTAGAACCTAGACGAATACACCCATGATGATCCCTAATTAAAACCCTAAACATTGTAATGATTAAACACATTAATTTAGAGATTTAATGAAACTCTAATTATCATCTTAATAATGTAACATGAATTAATGATTAAATAATTAACAAAGATAAATTAATACCACCTAGTATTGTTTTTCTTTAACAAAAAGCAAAACCCTATTTTGTCTCCTCTTTTCTCTTTGGTCGACGTTTTCTTCACAAGGGAAAGTTTAGGGGATTTTATTTTTGTATTTATAAGGCCTCAAAAAAAACTAATAATTCCTAATTAAGAATTTGTTTCCAATTACACTCATTTTTTTTCTTTCCTTTCCTTTTTCCCCAATAACCGTCCGAAATGGCCCTTTCAATATATATATATAGTAATATATATATATATATATATATATATATATGCGATCTAAACCCTAACGAATACACCCATATGATCCTAATTAAACCCTAATTATTGCAATATGATTAAACATCAATAATTTACAGATTTTATAAAACCCATATTCCATCATAATAATTGTTACATGTTTTTAATGATAATTAACTTCAAAGGATTATAGTATATACCTTAAATCTTCAAATCTTGAACACAAAACCACCTAGCTTGAAAAATAAATTTTTTCTTCTTCTTCTTGGTTTGGGGTATTCGGCGATCACTTCAAGGAGAGGGGAGAAAAATTGATTTAGGGTTATTATTGTTTAGTATTTATACTAATAGAGTCCTAATTGGAATCAAATTTTGTTTCCTTTTTTTTCTTATCCCTATAACCGGCCGATTCCCCCTTTCTTTTCTACTTTTTTATTTTTTTTATTTATTAATTACTTAATTATTTACATTATCTTAAGTTTTTATAAAAACCTAAGCTTATTTGCACATACCTTTTAGCATAAACGCACTTTACTAAACCTTTTAAAAATAAATAACTTTTCATTTTTATTAAACCTAACTTTCCAAAAAAAATTGAAATTTCATTGCTTTCATATCCTAACTACTAAAACCTAATCTTATCCTAAATTACTAACACAAAAATACATATACGTAATAATTACTTACACAATTAACACAAAACCGCTTAAATCACCAAAATTATTTTCTTGTCACCAAAAGTGAATGAAATGAATTCAACCAATCTCACCACCATTCCAATCTCATTGAGGTGATCACACTCAATAGATTGTCTACCAATTTTCCACATAATCTACATAAACGCATATAAACACATATAATCACATACACCATATATTACAACAGATTCACAAGTCAACACTAACGGTTTGACTAACCTACTCAAGTCATGGTTGTCACACCGTCTCCAGGCTCTGTGAGCACAAATCTTCAAGAGTCTTGGTGTTCGTTCGTAATCTCGTCCATTTCTTCCCCAAATGAGCCCAAGTTATGTGTAATCCATCCAAATGTATTCCAAATGAGAAATACCTAAAACGGAATGATTAAGTACCTATTTTGGGCATAAACACATGATTTTGGGGGTTAAACGACCCCAAAAAGTGTATAAAATGACACCTCATCAAATACCCCTACACTTAGGATTTGCTTATCCTCAAGCAAATGGGCTTTTCTACCTAGACAATAACAATATGAGGAGTCATTTTACCTACTCTTTAAAAATATTCTACAACACAACCTCCTAGACCTTGTAATTAAAAGCACGGAAAATACATAATAGCACCTTACATAAGTGTTTGGGATTCTCTCTTTCACTCGGGTGTATAATGAATTATAACATATGGGGGAAATGGAAAATCATACTCATTACCTGTCATAGCATATAAATTACCATAGGCTTGGTAAAGGATTAAACCTCCACTGCTAGGTGCAAGTATCAATCATCACTATCTAAGAGGTCTTTTAAGGGTTGTGGGGTGTACGTGTAAGATAACATATAATGGAAACGGATGGGATACATTTAGGTGGCTTTGGGTGAGTTTGGAGTGGAAGGGTTAGATAATTATTTACACGAAAACACTTTGGTTGGGTTGCTAAGCCAAGACTCGGACGAAGATATACAAACTCTACACAACTCTACATCAATCTCTTTCTTTTTCTTTTCTCATTTTTTTTAATAATACATCACATGGGGGTTTTAACACGTTACCCCTTAGCACCTTGAGCTTTTACAGGCTCGATATTTACAATCCAACTATGACCCAATTTGAGGTGGATCAAAATCAACATGGAGATCATTTGGACAAAATATAGGGGTATGACTTCTTAACTTTGCTTTCCCTATTCTTTTTTCGCGGGGAAATAAATACTACCATGAATCCTAATCGTCCATAATGTATTGGACAAGGATAAGGATCTGCATTAGCCAAACCGTTGCACTCAATAATTATTGGTGTTAACACAATAATGTACTATAAGGTGAGTACATATAAGGGTAGGCTAGGCTTTTTGGGTTGTAATCGATTAGTTTAACGGCGTGTTAATGCTCTTCAATAATAGTCCGGCTTTAACCAGAAAATTACGAGAACGTGAAGAGGATAGGCTCCGAAGGGTAATATTACTAGGTCATCCTACATAAAGGTGAGTGCATGGCAAGGGTGTGGGATAGATATATGTCGGTAAGGTGACATCTAATAATTACAAGTTTAAAACAGGGTTATTTCCTAATGCCTTTATTCCAAGCCTAAATTCCTAATACTTAACTATGCGGTCTGGGATGCCATCATTAAAAACAAGTTTCGAAATTTAATATACTACCGGTACACTCATATGAATTTTACTAACACCAGACATTCCAGAATAGGCGACGAAGACCACATGTACACATCCATAATGACGGAATAGACACATGCGACTGCTCACTCCTTAACTCAAATCGGGTAAAGATAAAATCATCTTGGGTTACCGATGATAGGTACCCGAATTCCTAAAGATCTAAGGGCGAACCTCACATTTTTGGGGTGGAATTTTTAAGGGTAATTGTGCTTGTCATATAAATTCCTATCCATGGGATGCTAATAATACTCGGTTTTTGTTGGTATGTGTCGTAAAAAAAATAAATTTTGGTAAAAATCACCCTTTTTTTGCATTGTTTCGATTATATTACCTTCTTTTTCAAGGACAAACAGAAGCAAAATGACAAATGAAGAAATAGTTTCTAAGGCTTATTTTCCCCCTACACTTATTTTGAACATTGTCCCAAATATTCTCTAGAAGCACCCGTTAAAATAGATAAAGGGAAAAGAAAACAAGGAAAAGAAACTAGTACTCCCCTGATTTTATAACAACCCGCAATTTTCATCAATGTAATTTTCCATCTATTAAATTAGATGTAATGTAATATCCATCTATTATAAATATATCACCTTCTTACAGGGAAATTTTTTGCTTTATCTCATTATGCAACGTAACTTGCATCTCTAAAGTAAACGAGCTCACGCAACCTCTTTCAATGCCATCTATATATATGTTTATATCATATAAACATCCTAATATGTCAAGTCTATATCTTAATATCATTTTATCAAGTACATTATCCATTTAACGTACCTTTCAAAATGTTATTTCAAAACAAGCATTAAACGCTAACGTTCATATCAAAACCCTAATTATATGTAATGTATACATATAAAATAAAAGTACAAGCCTTCAAAGCATGTGTACAAGTGTATAATGCACAATATTTGAATCATATTTTCCCTCCAAGTAATTATACAACTCATTTAATCTTTATGTACAAGTTAATAATGCCTAAAAACCTAATTAGGTCATTTAAGCTCCTAAACCATGTTAATACTTTTAATCCACTTTAAAACAATTGGTACAACACTAATGCATGACTTTTAAACCTTAAACCTAAACCCTAATTTATCCTAAACCCTAATCTAAAACCCTAAACCCTAAAAATAAAACCCTAAACCCTAATTTTACCTTCAACTAAAAACTAAACCCTAAACCTAAAACTAAGCCCTAAAACTTAATCCTAAGGCCTAATCTCAGTCCTAACACTAATCCTAAATCTTAATCTATCCTAAACCCTAAACCTAACTCAATCTAAAAGTCCAAAACCCTAAATCGAGCCCTAAACCAACCCATGACCCATTTTGTTCCATTTTGACCCATTTTAACCCCAAGCACCCATCCTAGCACCTCCATGACCTCACCATGATATCACTAAGTAGCCTAGAAACCACCTCCATCTCCTCCTTGCTAATATACTTGGCCTTTAAGTTGCTACATCACCTCCTTGTCTCCTTCCTTAGCCGTGGCTCTAAACACCCCTTCAACACCTTCCAACTTGCTTAGCTTACGATCGTAGCCTCCCAATACTATCTACTAGGCATCCTTAGTCATCATAGACAGATCATAAACCTTAATCTCAAAGAAAATTGGCCAGCAAAGGGTCTTGAGACCCTATAGAAGCCGGAATCCAAACCCCTTTTCAAACACAACCTCAAAAACTCATTTACTCATCAATGGATTTCTAACTCAGATCAAGGATGGTCAAGAGAAGTCCCTAAGATCAGAATAGAAGACAAGAAGCAAGAAAAACAAAGCCTTGAAGTCATTACTAGGCGTACAAACCGGAGAAAACACCATTTCACCATTTTTAGCTCAAAGTAAGGCCTAAGATCTTGATTCCATAGCTTATTTTCTGTTTAGAATGTTCATAATTTCTCTTAATATATATAGGAACTCTTGTTTGAAGCTTTGAATCCTCAAACCATGTGTTTTTATTAAAACCTTCTAAAAATGACCCGTTTTGATTTTCTAGCTAACGAATTCTTTTTCTAAACTTTTGTTATGTTAGAACATCTTATTTTAGCTTATTTTAATTCGCTATACTGCAAAATATCATCTGGAAATCCTTAAATAATTAGCATGGATTTTTTGGACTTGTTTTGCAATTATTTCCATGCTTTGGGGTATATATCGTAAACTTTCTAAAACTTATAACCCTAAAGGGGACTGAAATGTCATTATTTAAATTTTTAAATATAAGGACGTATTTTGCCAAGTTTCAAAGATTAAAGGTTTAAATTATATATGCCTGATAATTATAAAGGACTCAGTTTCTAAAGTTTTATAAACCAAGGGTATATATTGCCAATTTGGAAACTTAAAAATATAAAAATATATTATTTTTTATAAATTATAAAAATATATATTAATATTTTAAAACTCAATTTTTATTATAACCGGACAATTTATCATTATTGATCATAAAATCGACGCTTTATTTTCGTCATATATTTAACATAAATTATCATCAAACTAACTTTTGGAGAAACTAAAATCTTATCGTATCACGTTACTAGGAAATTTCATTTGAAGGAGTTTCATGTGAGGGGTTCCATTTGGGTATTTGTTTTGACGAGTTTGCTGGGTTTACGATTTAAAGTGCCATGGCTCCTCAAACAATATTGCGTGACCTCTGAATTATGATAGCCCGAACAGTGATACAATATTTCCATAATAAATCAAAGATATACGTTAAACTTTATAAAGGTTTGAAATATAAACCATCACACTAAGACTTGACATATCACCCCAGGTTGCGTGACGAAGCCGTTACTATCACTTGATATACTTTTTCCATCAATCAGATTTCCCTGTACTGTTAAGGTAAGTTCATAGCCTCACTTTTAAATCTTCTATTTCATAAATCCGTGAGGGGGATACATGCTATAAACCATGTATACAAGTGTTTTCTAAATGTATGATATCCTGATATATTATTGTATCTGTTGGCTAAGTCCCTTTATGCCAAGAGACCCCCACCATCATAGACCATCAATCACTTGCGATTGAACACGAATATTGTGAATAGGTCTATTGGGATTGACGAATCCCGTTTGTGTTAGCCGGATAGGTAACCAAACGCACTATATTTGAAACTCATAGGTATATGGCAATTACCTACACGGGGGCCATTATCTTTATATATATCATTATTGATATATACACTAGTCAGTTTGAGTGCCATGAGCTTAGACGCAATAATACTGTTTTCCATAATAATTGTACTTATTGCAATTATTACACTTATGGGTGTATAATAACGTAACCCACTCTTATGATTACTTGTATTCACACTATTTATTATAAACCTATGAATTTCACTCAACAATTGTGTTGACCTTTTTAGCATGTTTATCTCGGGTAACTAAACATCTTATGGCACGGAGTGACAAAGACTTGAAGATGGCTAAACTGTTATCATTCAAACTTTATGTTTTCATGTAGATTTTGTGACCTCTGTTTCTAAAGAAAAACTCTGATGAAATAATGAATGATAACTTATCTTTTAAAAACATCTCTTTCGAGTTGTTTTCTATGATTATGACTGTTGTACTATGAAATAATACCCCAGATTAGCTTCCGCTGCTATATGTCCAAAATGGGGGTGTTATAGATTGGTATCAAGAGCCACAGTTATAGAGAACAAGGTTAAAACCTTAACTATAACTACTTTTCTTTTTTCCTCCAAGAAAGTCCTCCGTGCCACTACATCTCCCGAATAGTATGTAAAGATACATAACTACTATACTATTATATAAATAACTTATGTTATTTACCACTGGCTTGTTAACAGAGTGATGTCTTCTTCCAACCATCCTACTTCTAATATTGAGGATGCTTTTTCCTCTAACTTTTCAAACTTTATCCCGGCTTCCCCGGACTATGTCCCAGCTTCACCAGGAAAAACTTATTCTATCTCTTCAAATAACTCATTTGGTGTAGTTCCAATAGTTTCACCAACTCTTTCACTTTTTCATGATGACCCCTATATGAAGGTCATGCATGCATACTATGCTAAAGAATCACCTATTCCACCACCAACTATTGTGCCTCCATCTTCAATGTTTAATCCTCAAGAATTCTTTCTTCTGGAGGAATTATTGTCACCTAAGAAATAAGGCCATAACCAATCATTCTCCTTTATTTCTGCCATACCTCAAGACTTTGAGATGGGAGAAACCTCTTGTAAGACAAATTTGGAACGTCACGAGGAGTAAATTGAGGAAATTCTGAATCACCTAGATGAACTCTCTCTTGACCGCATTGAACACATAGAAGACAAAGTAGAAGGTCTCAGAAAAGGTCGGGTGATCATACAACAAGATTTTGACAATTTGGAAGCTAAACTTCACCAAGCTCGTGCTCAAATTACTATACTTCAAAAGAAGCAAATGGGAAATAATCACAAGATTTCTCTGGCTCGCTTCAGGATTACTGATTTAGAATAAATCATCAAAGAAATCCAAGTTCATCACCAAGCAAACAAGGAGAGTCTTCTGAATGCAATCTATGAACTCAGGAACAATCAGGAAGGACCATCGGACTATTAGATTAGATCCTAGTTATAGCTTATGTTAGAACCTAGCCACAGGATGTGTGGTATAAATAAAAACACTTGTCAAATTTTGACTATGTACAGTACAAAGGCAAGTTGTTCATGATATAATACAATGGTAATCCCGTTATACCTTGTTGTTTCATAATACCGATATATCCATCCTAAAACAACTTCTCTTATATCATCATCTCCGTCTCCATCGTTATAAATCATACCATGACTTCTAAATAAATCATAGATACTTATTTGATGTGAGTTATCTATGATTTCGATATCACTATTGTGACAATGTTTATTTTTGAACTTTAATCATGTTAAGACTTGTGATATCATTCTTATTACGTGTTATCTTATGTTGATAGAATGCCTCCCAAAAGGGTGTCAACATCTGAAGCACCAGCCATGACTCAGGTTGCCATCAGGAAACTAGTTACTGACAGTGTTTTCGCAACTCTGGAAGCACATGATCTTGTTTAATTGCTTGGTTTGGAACTAGTGAAAAATCGGGGACGATGAATTTATCCGTCAGGACATCCGTAGATTATTCTATGGGCGTTTCTCATTCTATGATCCCAATGTTGATATAATAAAGGAAGTCAAACAGGAAGTCGAGAAAAGAAAAAGGAAAATCCAAAAATATTAGGGATAGTTAGTGTATGAATAAAAAATGGTGAAAACGGGACTTGTCGAAGCTTTTGATTCTTTAGTTTCCTTTGACGAACACTTAGCTACTTTTCAAAGTTATTAGTCGAGGGGGATTGAGATTCTTAGTTTTCGTAAATGTTTACTTCATAACATTGCGTGAGGACACGGCAATACCTTAGTATGGGGGATTTTGGTATGTGCTTAATTACACATACCTTTTACCTTTAAAAACGAGCTAAAATAACCAAAAACGGACTTAAAATGCCAAATATACGCTTGTTTTGCTAATTGTATTGTGCAGGAACGGATAACTAAGAAAAGGACGAAAAACAAAGCCAAAACGACAAAACCGGACTCGGAATGGAAAAGACTATGAAAGACAAAGCCAAATCGAAGCCGAAAAGTCAATCAAGTCAAAAAGTCAACAGAAAAGTCAACTGGTCAAAGCCCAAGTCAACCCCGAGGCCAAAAGTCAAGAAATATAAGTTTAGGGACTAAAATTGTAAATCCCTAAACTTATATTTAAAGAAGAAAAGAGGAAAAAAAGAAGAGAAGGGCCAAATTGCCAAATTGGCAAAGTTATACTCCATGGACTAATTCTGCCAAGTCCATAGAGTTATAACCACCAAGGACGTGGGGTGCAACTAGACTTAACACTTTGGAGGACTTATTTTGCCAAGTCCCTAAAAGTATAACACCACAAGGACCAACCTTGCAAAGCCCGTTATAACCATGAGGGGCCATTTGTGCCAATCTCCCAAACCCATGCCCTGTCACCCCCAACCTTTGTACAACTCATTTTCCCGCCCATTTCAACTCCCAACCAATCACGGGTTCACCTCACCCCTATTACCCTGTAACCCCAATTCCCCCATGGTCAATCCTTTCCCCCCTCCTCCACTAAGTTTCCCAGCTGTAAGATTGCCAATGTGGCAATCCCACACTTCTCAATGATCATCCCAACGGCCAAGATTGATTTTTGAAGAATTGAAGGGCCAAGATTGAAGCTGTGAACCACTCACACAACAAACACAACTCCTTTATGTGTCTTCAAAGAAACACAAGTGAGAGAAGAAAAAGAAGAAGAGCCTAGTCGAATTTTTTCTATATATAGCTTTGTGAAGCCATTATGGCCAACAGTTAGTTTTCGAGTAGTTTTTTTAGAGTAGTTTAAAGTATTTCTCAGTATTTTTAAGTTAAAAGTTTCTATGTAATTTTCAGTTTGTAATTTCCCTTATTTTTTTAAGCATTTTCTTTTGAGTTTTTAAATTTAGCTTTAAGCACATGAGTACTTTTCATCTCTCAGCTTGTACTTTACTATTTTGAGTAATAAAATTCAGTTTTAAAGTTTCAATTGTCTTTCATTTCAAATTTAAGCTGTTTTTACTTCAATAAGCTCTAATAAGCTCATTCGAGCTTATTCTTGTTAAAAAGCTCAAATTCAGTTAAAAACTTGTCAAAAGTCAGTCATTCACTGGTTTTGTTCATTTTATATCAGAAAATGATCACTTGAGTTCATTTGATGCATTTTGGAAGGTTCAAGAGAGTAATAAGCTAAAAAGCTTATTGAGCTTATAGCTCAGGTTTAGAGGCAAGGTGCCACTTAGGAATATGCTTTTAAGCCACTCACTCAACAAGAGTGGCTTGTGACTGAGACTACAAGTTCACAGGTTTTAGCTTTTGATTTTAAAATTTAGCAAGGTTATAGCTTATTACATATTGCTTATTTCAAAAAAATTCTAATGCGTAATCCCTGTTTCATTTAGCTTAGTTAGCTTATAGATGTAATAGCTTTAAGTTGTCTAGAATTAAAAATCAAGTTAGATTTCACTATTCCAATTCTGTCATTAAGAATTAAATATGCTAGAATGAGAAGTGCTTATTTTTTGAAACATAAGCAAGTAGGTTTAGTCTTAAAATAGCTTGTAAATTAGTTACTTCTATTTGTAGTAATAAAGAGGTTTTTAGTTGATTTAGTTATTAAATTATTCATAAGTACGAATAAGAGTTGGGACAGATAAGACTTAAGGGGTGTTTGGTCAACAGGAAAAAAACCGGTCAAAAATGCCTTTTGGTATGGGTTGTGGTAGTTTAGCTGATTTATAAGTTAAGTTTAAGCTAAGATTAATGTCTTTATTTAATAAGTTTTTTTAAGTTGTGAAACAATTGTTTTTCAAATGCTATATAAAGTGAGACTATGAAACTGTGACTTTTTAAAAAAAGCCACAATGCATATTTTTCATAAAACTTTATAACACCCGGTCTGTTTTTAAGTCATTGCTGACCGCCGATAATCCACAATGTACCTTTTGAATATGTACGCATTTGAGCTAAAATCGTACAAGTAAAGCTAAATCGCGAAAGCTAAAATAGCGTTCAATATAAACGGTAAACGGGCATCAAACAATAAAATGTATACATCAAGCAAGGGTTATATAATTATTTTTGAGGATTATTATTAACTTTGTTCAATTTATTTATTAATCGGATGACTAAAGTGTATACGTTTCGCGATAAATTGCGTATTAGGCACTCCCGGAACTCCTAAACTTTTTCTAACGCTTCAACAAAACCCACTTATTATACCCAATACCGACAAAATACATAAAACTAATCATTATATCTTTGTTCCAAAACCGTGAAAATCATGCCTCATATATACAAAATATATACATGAAAAATAAGATAAGACTTCCATTTGGTCAAAACAACACCATGCTTCATTTATGAGCACCATACATCATCATGACTAGCACCAATGCTCATTATGGAACAGCCATGCCCACCATAACGTTGACCTCATGACCATCTCTTGCACCATACCTTGTCCTTTGTGACTACGACATACTCTTGATATACATGTTATTCATGAAAGGATATAACACTATACATAAACTCTTGACTAAAAATCAAACAAACAATCCCCTTTTTGCTCCCTTTAGCTCACGGCATCAAGCATAACATGCAACCAATTACCATAGCAATTTTTATACAACCCACTCACACTTATACACATCCCAATTATAATCATTCTAAGGTGTTTTCCAACCATTGAAATCACCATTTGCAAGTTATAATCAAGAAAAGCAAGATTAGGGAGAATATAAGGGTTTTCTTAAGTGCAAGCTTTGGTTTTAAGGCTAAACACGGGTTTAGTATTTGTTTCTCATCATCATCATATCTTTCAAAAGGTCCTACCATAAACTTATGTTCTTAGTTTTATGAGTTTTTATGATATATGATATGCTATTTTAGTTGAAATCACCATTAGAATACTTTGAACTGAAAATATAATTTTTCTTGTGATTATGATTTTGTACACTTTTTCACATATTATGATATTGGTAACATCATGAAATAAAGGATATATAAGTCTTGTACAATCTTGGTTTAAGTATAAAAAGTTCATATGTAAACTTGTAATTAAAAGTTACGTAAGAAAGGTTTTATGATTTTCATTTAAAGAGTAATATCTTTGTGATCTTGATGTATTCTTGACAAAATGACATTGATGGATTATGGACATAAAATACATATGATATATGAATATATAAAAAGTTTATTAGACTTTGAAAAAAGTATAAAGGTAAAATATAAAAACAAAGCCGAAAATGAACTTAAGAATGTTATGTTAAACATTCTAGTCCCAAAGAGCGCATTTAAAGAATATATTTATTTTATCTTTTTAAAAGATAATACAGATTTCACGCCGTTTCCGAAAAAGTAAAGAAACTGTTAAATCGGATTTAATAACGAAAAAGTTACGTTAAAAAAACGAGTTTAATCACGTTAATAAACGAAGTCAGTAAATAAATTTTTAATAAAAACATTTTTATAAAATTTTATAAACCGCAATGTATTAATTATTTTTAATAAATAATACATAGAACAATTTATTAGGATTCCAAATATGAATAAGAGATCGTAATTTTCAATTAAAAACGAAGCGAGTTATGAATTTTCGCGCGTTTACCGACAATTAAATACTTTTATAAAACTATGTTTATAACAGTAACTATTCATGTAAAAAGTTTATATTTCTTTTATGTACAAGACCTCATAAATTATAGAACTTTCAAAAAAACGTAGAACGGTCCCGAAAGAATCACTAAAAAACGGAGCTATACTACGAAAAAAATACGTCAATTTTAACGGGGTTTTAACGACAACAAAAACGATTTTTATAAAAGCATAACTGGTGTGAACAGTAAAAGATTACTGTTCCACATAAGTCAAAATAACATAAAATGTCAATTTATATGATAACTACGTCTTAAATACAAAAGATGTGGACATAAGAAACGCAAGAATCAGTGCTAAAAACGCGAAAGTTAACGCCCAGTTTTACTAAACGGAAATTACTAACGTTTTTACTTATTAAACCCAATTATTTACCAAAAACATTAGTTTGTTGAATAAGCTATATGGAATATTATGTGGTTATCAAAGTACTATAATACTTAGGGAGTTGTCATAATGAAGCCCTCTTCGGAAATGGCGTTTCGACGAGTTGTTGCGGATTTAACGATTTAAAGTGTCCTAACTCCTCGAACTCATGTCATGACCTCGTTTAATTATATGATAGCCCGAACTATAGTACGAGGTAACAACTATATGATTAAGATTTTAAGTACATGGTACTGTAATCCGGACCTAATGATAATTTAGGTTGCATTCGATCTTACGTGACGCTTTATCTGCGGTATTTGGATTATCTGAACTCAAGGTGAGTTCATAGCCCCACACTTTTTTACAAGTTTTACTGATTTACAATTATTTGGGGTGGAAACAGCTTTTGTTTACAAAATGTAGCAAGTATTATGAATTACATGATTGCCTAAGTACCCGATAACACCCAATTAAAGCCCTTATCATGAACTGTCAATATGCATTAGATGTATTGGGAATTACATTATGTGAGCGCGAATGTTATTTAAATATATCTATTCGGGAATCCGACCTCCCCGTTCGGGTGGACTAGCTTCAATTCACCAAGAAACGAGACGTTATAGCATGTCTAATTTGGGATGTTTTCGGGTATAAAAACAATCATTTTGCGGGCAGAAAAGCAATATATAGTTAATTGCAAGAAAGATCGACGAGCTACAGTGTCATGAGCTTAGTGTGTAACAAGATAAATCTATTTTCTTGTGAGCTCTTCATGGTGGTTGCATTATCACTAAAAGGTCTTTGCGGTCCAACACATTAATGAATTATCAAACCTATGAATTCACCAAACATTAATGATTGACCGATTTTAAGCAATGTTTTTCAGTGAGATCAATAGGCATGGGATCACAAGAATGCAAAGGTATTCTGTTTTGTGATTGCACGCTTAAAGATTTATGTGCATCATATTTGGGGAAATGTATTGTGAGTCAACTTTGTAATATCCGACAATTTAACAAGTAAAAGACTATATGCTTATTGTATTAAATCTTTCAATTAAATCCAATGAAGCGAATTTAAACGACTTTTTGTGTCCGTATCTTATATATCTTTGTGCTGTTGATCTTGAAGTAACGACGCCCCTGACCTTATTCCGCTGCGACCCCAATTTGGGGTTGTTACAGATTTGTAATCAGAGCCAAGGTAATAGAGAACCAGGGTCGAAATGTTATTTGCTGGACTATCTAACCATTTTCAAACATTGCATTTGAACAAGCACCAAATTCATACAACAGGGGTTGTACACGGACATACCAAATGTGTCATACATCATGCATACACAGATGAATTGCATAAGTGGACTAGATGCATTCATAGTTGATTAGTACGTGCTTTAAATTATAGTACGTATATTACTATGAGGATATATTAGGTCTTATATACAAAGAATGAGTTTCTGGCATTCTTCGCACCAACTCTACAATTATTTATATATAGAGTTATTTATAATAAAAAGGGGAATATTTTCTGTTTAATCAAGGTAGTACGATAAGCTCCATAGGTCCCTAAGCGCAAACCTAAAACATTAAGCATCTACTTAGAACTATACCATCAATTACAACACCCGTTGTATTGAATTTGTATGGATTGAAAATAGCGGTTATAGTCCACCGAAAAACATTGCCGCTTGTTCTCTATAACCTTGGCTCTGATACCAATGCTGTAACACCCACCAAATTGGGCTCCAGCGGAATAAGGGTCCGAGGGCGAGTAACTTCAAGATCAACACACAATATATATAGAACAACACCAAAAGAACGTTTAAATCGATCCATTGGGATTTTAATTGAAAGATTTAATACAAAAGCATATAGCTTTACTTGTTCATTGTCGGATATTACAAAAGTTGACAAAACATTTCCCCAAATATGATGCACCTAAATCTTTAAGCGTGCAAATCCAAAACATAACCCAATGCTCCTTTGGCATCCCATGCTATTGATCTCCTGAAAACCTAGCTTAAAAACAGACAACAATATTGTTGGTGAATTCATAGTTTGATAAGATCATAATGTGTAGGACCGCAAACTTTTAGGAGAATGCAACACAAGCAGAAACTCACAAAAATAGATTACAATTACACTAAAGCTCATGACACTGAAGCTCGACGATCTTTCATGCAATAAAACAATATATTTGCAATTTCTGCCCCGAATGAGAGTTTTACCCGAAAACCCTCCGCAAATTCGACATGCCTATAAACGTTCGTTCTCTGGGGATCGGCTATTCACCCGATACGGGGAGGTTCGTTCCCGAATAGATCTATTACAATAACATTCGCTGCTCACATAATGTAATTCCCACTACATCATGCATATTGACAGTTCAAGATAATGGGCTTAATTGGTGTTATCGGTACTTAGAGGCAATCATAGTAATCAATACATTGCGTCCCATTGTAAAACAAGAGCTATTGTTTCCACCCCAAATAATAGTTAAATCAGGTAAAAGCTTGTAAAAAGTTGTGGGGCTATGAACTCACCTTGATTACAATAATCCCAAACGCGCAGATTAAAGCGTCACGTAAAAGATCGAATGCAACCTAACTTTATCATAGTCCGGATAAGTACCACGTCCTTAAATCTAATTCTTATAGTTGATACCACGTACTACGTACGGGCAATCATAATACAGAGGACATAGACACACGACGTAAGAGGAGTTTGACCCATTAAATACGTAAATACCAACACTCGCTCGAAACGCCATCCGAAGATGCCTCATTATTGAAAACTCCTAGTAATATAGTAACTATAGATAACCACATAAAAATTCTATCAAGCATAACACCAACTAAGTGTCTTTGAGGTACAAAATTAGGTGGTTTAATAAAGTAAAAACGTTTAATACTAACGTTTTAGTAAAACTGGCGTAACTTTTCGCGTTTTAAGCCCGATTCTTGCTTTTCTTATTTCCATGCATTTCGTATTTTAAGACGAGTTATCATAAATTGACATTTTAAGCGTATTTTGAGACCTTCTGGAGAGAACATAACTTTTACTGTTCCCGACCAGATATGACTTTTATAAAAATCGTTCATTTTTTTGTGTTGCTGTAAAACCCTAATTTGTCTGTATTTTATCGATAAAGCTCCGATTTTAGTGATTCTTTTCGAGGACGTTCTCTGTTTTGAAAGTTCTATAATTTTAGAGGTGTACAAAAAATAAAAAACTTTCTAGTCATGAATAGTAACTTTATAATAAAAAAAAGTTTTATAAAAGTATAAATTGTCGAAAACTCGCGAAATTCATAACACGATCGTTTATAATTGAAAAATTACGATTCTATATCAATTGGAATCCTAAAAATGGTTAGTATTTATTTAAAATATTAATACTTGCAGTTTATAAAATTTATAAAAATGTTTTTTATAAAAATTATACTTAACGACTATCGTTTATTAACGTATACCTCGTTTATAAAGTAACTTTATTCGTTATTAATCCGTTTTAAACAAGTTTTCTTACGTTTTCGGAATCGTCGTGAAATGATATTATCTATAAAAAAAAATAAAATAAATATATTTTTTAAAGGCACGTTAGGGACAGAAGTTTACCTAACATACTTAAGTTCAATTTTCGCTTTGTTTGTTATATTTTACGCACCTTTATACTTTTTTTACTACAGTCTTAAACTTTATAAAACTCATAAATCATGATGTAAATTAAGTCCATAATTCCCATCAAATCATTTTGTCCAATATCATCAAGATCACAATTATATCTTTACATGAAACATAAACTTTCGTTACTTAACTTTTAGATTATCAATTTTACATATGAACTTTTTATACTTAAACCAAGATTGTACAAGACTTATATATCCTTTATTTCATGATGTTACCAATATCATAATATGTGAAAAAGTGTACAAAATCATAATCACAAGAAAAATTATATTTTTCATGTTCAAAAGTATTCCTAATGGTGATTTCACTAAATAGCATATCATATATTATATACAAACTCATAAACTAAGAACATAAAGGTTAAGTAGACCATATGATGAGAATGATGATGATGAGAAACAAATACTAAACCCGTGTTTAGCCTTAAAACCAAAGCTTGCACTTAAGAAAACCCTTATTTTCTCCCTAATCTTGCTTTTCTTGATTATAACTTGCAAATGGTGATTCAATGGTTAGAAACACCTTAGAATGACTTATAATGGATGTGTATAAGTGTGAATGGGTTGTATAAAAATTGCTATGGAATTGGTTGCATGCATGCTTGATGCCGTGAGCTAAAGGGAGCCAAAAAGGGGATGTTTGTAATTTTTAGCTAAGAAGTTTATGTGTAATGTTATATATCTATCATGAATACAAGTATTAAATGAGAAAGTCTAGTCAAAGGAACAAGGTATGGTGCACGAGAATTGTCATGAGTCAAAATATGGTGGGCATGGTGTTCCATAATGTAGCCTGGTGTAGACATAATGGAAGTATGTTGCTCGATAAAAGTAAGCAGCGGTGTTGATTTTTGTGACCAAATGAGAATATCTTAGCATTATTTTTCATGTATATATTTGTATATGATGCATGATTTTCGGTGGAACAAAGATATACATGATATATTTATGTAATTTTGTGTATTGGGTATAAAAGTGGGTATTTGTTGAAGCGTAGAAAAGTTTTGGAGGTTCCGGGAGTGCCTAAACGCAATTTATCGCGAAACGTATACACTTTACGTATCCGATAAAAATAAAATGAACAAAGTTAATAATTATCCTCAAAATAATTATATAACCCTTGCTTGATGTAAACATTTAATTGTTTGATGCCCGTTTATATTGAACGCTAATTTTTAGCTTACGCGATTTAGCTTAACTTTTACGATTTAAAGCAAATGCGTACAATACAAAAGGTACATTGTGGATTTATCGGCGTCATCAATGACTTAAAAACACCGGGTGTTATACAAGTTTTTATGAAAATAAGCACTTGTGGCTTTTTTTTAAAAGTCACAGTTTCAAAGACTCTTTATAAAGCTTTTGAAAAACAATTTTCAAACTAAAAAACTTATAAAACAGACTTAACTTAGCTTAAAACTTAAACTAAATCTAGCTAAACTACCACAACCCATACCAAAAGGCATTTTTGACCTGTTTTCCTGTTGACCCAAACACCCCTTAAGTCTAACTGTCCCAACCTTATTGTACTTAAAGACTAATTTAAAAACTAAATCAACTAAAACCTTTTATCTACTCACACTAGAAGTCACCTAATTAAGCTATTTTAAGACTAAAACCTACAGCTTATGTTTCAAAAATAAGCACTTTCTCTCCTAGCTTATTAATTCTTAATGACAGAATTGATAAGTGAAATCTAACTTGATTTTAAACTAAGACAACTTAAAGCTATTACATCTATAAGCTAACTAAGCTAAATGAAACAGGATTAAAAGCATAAGAATTCAAAAGAATAAGCAATATGTAATAAGCTATAAATGCTAAATTTTAAAATCAAAAAGCTAAAACCTGTGAACTTGTAGTCTCAGTCACAAGCCACTCTTGTTGAGTGAGTGGCCACTAATAAGCATAAGAAGATATTAATAAGCTGAAAATTAAGCTAAATAAGCTGTGCTACAGTATTAAGCAAAATTTTGAAGAAATGTACCTTTGATCCTTTTCTCAAAAAGGACCCTTTGAAGACCTAATAAGCTCTAAATTTCCTACCCTTAGCTTATAAATAAGCTAAAACTAAGCTATAACCCAATAAGCCATCCATATCAGCTTATTCATCCAAGCTTTTTCAATCCAACAGTACCTTTTTTTTCTTCTGAGTTTTGTAAAATAAATGTGAACAGGTTACAACAACTTATATTGAGAGTTTAAAAGATTTTAAGAAGGCAATTTGCAACTTAGAACACAATTATAAAAACGGCTGAATTTTCCATTAAAACTGTGAAATGCAAGTACATAAAAGAACTTAAACTGAAAACTTTAAAACTATATTAAAACTACACTTAAACTACTTAAAAACTCACTATAGCCAAAATGGCTTTACATTCTCTTAAATAGGGAAAATACGACTAGGGTCTTCTTTCTCATGTCTTCTTTTCTTGTGTTTCTTTGTAGACACAACAAAAGAGTTGTGTTTGTTGTGTGTGTGTAAAGTCACAATGAATCTCAGCCCTTCAAATTCCTTGGGTTTCTTTAGAAGCCATCCGAGCCGTCGATATAGGCTTTGGGAGATGTGGGATTGCCAACTTGGCAATCTTACAGCTGGGAAAGATAGTGGAGGGGGGGAAATTTGATTATCCATGGGGTGGTTTGGGTTGCAGGGTAAAACGAGATGCAGGACAAGGAGGGAGGATCTAAACCAAAGTTGGTTTGAAGTTTGGAAAATGTCGGAAAAGTGGGTTATAAAACGGTAAGGGGACAGGGTGTGGGTTTTGGGATTGGCAAGGTTAGGCCCTCCATGGATATAAGGGGCGTTTGCCATTTTTGTTCCTTGGTTAATGCAACGTTTGGGGATTTGGCAGTTTCCAAGTCCACATAGGTTATATATCAATTGCATCACCCGTCCTATGAGCTATGGTTTAGGGGACTGGCAGAATGCCCCTTGTGGTTTAACTTTGAGATAATTGGCAGTTTGGGCCCTTACTTTCATTTCTTTTGTTTTCTTCTTATAAATTGCTTTAGGGTTTTAAACAAATTAACCTCAAATATGTTTCTTGAATTTTGGCTTCGGGGTTGACTTGGGTGACTTTTTGTTGACTTTTTCAGGCTTTTGTTTGACTGGACTTTGTTTTTTCTGCTTTTCCATTTCCGTGTTGGTTTTGTCGGTTTGGCTACGTTTTTTCGTCCCTTCTCTTTAGATATCGTTCCTGCACAACACAATTGCAAAAACAAGCGTTATTTGGCATTTTAAAGTCGTTTTGGGCTTATTTTTAGTCGTTTTTATAAGGTAAAGGTATGTGTACTTAAACACATACCAAATCCCCATAATAAGGTATTGCCGTATCTCACGCAAGTGATGAAGTAAACATTTACGAAAACTAAGATCTTCAATCCCCTCGACTAATAACCTCGAAAAGTAGCTAAGTGTTCGTCAAGGGGAACTAAAGAATCAGTAGCTTTGACAAGTCCTGTTTTCACTACTAACTATCCCTAATATTTTTGGATTTTTTTTTTCTTTTCTTTTCTCGAATTTCTGTTTGGACTTCCTTTATTATATCAAAACATTGGGTAATAGAATGAGAAACGTCCCTGTAGAAGAATCCTAGGATTCCTGGACGGATAAATTTCGTCGTCCAGCCGATTTTTCAATAGCTCCAAACCAGGCCAATTTAAAACAAGATCTGTCAATATAAGTCTAAGCTTAGCACTCCATACTTATGAACTTATGAACTTTTCAACTCCCAATATGAAATATATGATTTTAAAATGCTGTTGTACTCATTTCCCAAACTACCATAGATTAAACTTATTTTCATAGTCGTGATTAAGATGAATCATGGATCTCAAAGCAACAACTTAATTAGGACCTTGTACTTGATTTGATAAGAACGAGATTTGAACTGTAGAACTTTTTGCTAACTTCTTCATCTTATAATCATATGTTTTAAAGCTAGCCCCAATGCGTTGCTTAGTTTGAACACCAACCTAGGCCTCGCTCCCTAGTAGGATATCACAACCAACGACCGATGTTCTTAGTTTGAAAACCCACCCCGTTGCTAGCGTAGTGGGAAATCACATCAACACCTTCTTCCTTTTATGGCTAAGGATAAGTGTCTTAGTTTGAACCCTCACCTAGACCTCGCTTCCTGGTGAGATATCACAACACACCAAATCCTTAGAAGTAAAGATGTCTTAGTTTGAACCCCCACCTCGTGGTTAGCGGAGTGGGATATCACGGACACATCTTTTACTTGTTCCATATAATCAAATGTATGCTTTATTGGCATAATTTCAATATTCATGCATTTTTGCATTCATACTTCATTCATGCTTCTTTGGCATTTTAACTTTCGAATTATTAAGAACAGAAAAATCTCGTTTTAAAGAATCAAGTTACAAATTTGAAGCTTTTTCTAAAAACATTGATTGACTTAGTTAAATTGAATTGAGCACGTATGATCAGGGATTGGGATCGGTGCTAATGGCGAGAAAAGCCACAAGTTACTCATATAAGTTTTCGTTCAGCACATAAACTTATATTTAACTCTATCACTTCTTGTTCTTCACCTTATTAAATTCGAAGCAAATCGAGTTTCGTGGAAAAGCTTAGCTTCAAGCATGGTAAGTTAAGTAACTAGCTAGGGCTCAACACGCTCCTCCGATCGAGTCAAAATTATTCCATTCTACCCTTATGAAAGTCGCGCAAAACTGTGACAAACATTATTTTGTTTTTGAAAATTTTTTAAAAATTTTTTCAATTTTTTTTGGCATTTTGCAAAACTTGGTGGTAAAACGGGATTGTGTTGATAACAACGGATTGAAGGCAAAATCAAATCGAAATCCCCCCTTATACTAGAAACTAAACATCGGCCTCGATGTTCAAGGGGTTCCTACTCGTAAATCTAGGACGTTTATGGAAGTGGGCCAAAAGATAAAACGTTAGCTCGATTAGATTTGGATATTGGATTCCAAAATGAAGCTTGAGATGTTGAAACTTCTGTCTGGATAATGCGAGCACTACGAAGAGTCTTAATATCCGGGGAAATCTGGACAACAACACAAAGCACACTAAACATGGGACAAACACGGGTAATGGAAAATGTAAGCCTCCTCACACAAAACACTTATTTATTACTACTACTGATAAGCATGGGGTGCCTCCCACGAAGCGCCTTATTTTTGTTAACCGAGTCACAAGCTCGACTCGACCCCGATTCATTGGTCCATGGGGAGCAAAGTGAGGATAAAATCATCATCGGACTTTTCATTCAGCTAAGGCGGGGTTTTGTCTAACATGAATTTTATGAAAGTTCCACTCCGATGAGATACATCCGGCATAAAAGAATGATCAAATGGAAATACCGGGGTCAAAAATGGTATCTTCATTCCCGGTGGAGAGAAGATATGGAGGGACAACGGGATACGTGAGAAAAGCAAGAAAGATCCATACAACATAAGCGCGAAGATGAGTAGATGGTCATCTCATTGGTTTACATTACACTTAGTCGTAGAAAACATTCTTAGAATCCCGCGAGGTCAATAGTAGTCAAATCCTCCCGGATCGGGCTCTATCTTAAATTTGAAACATTCAAAGATTCGGAAGAGTCTCATGATGTGAGTGAGTTCATTCGGTGAAGCTCCTCTTGATTAAAGTCACTCCTATCGGAGGAGGAAACTGATCATTCTGAAAGATCAAAGATTATAAACGTATCATATTGAGAAATTCAACATGGAGTAGTGGATAATTCACTACTCCTCTCTTTAAATTGATCTGTTATCAACGTAGAAAGTTTTATAATCAGGAAGAGATAACTCGGAATGAGTAGTGGGACTGCCACTACTAATCTCTTCTAGATTTAATAGCGGAAGTTCAGGAGTTCCGGTGGAATTAGATTTATCACAGGTGTGTTAGTGCTCCTCAAGAAAAGATTAGGAAATGTGGAGGTAGACTTGATCACAACTTCGGAAGATGGAGTGGGATTATCTCTTAATGCATCGATCTTAGCAATAAGAAGATTGACATTCAACAATTTTTCACGAAGGGTATTGTCTTTGATTGTTGAAAGAATATCATCATCCATCCTTTCAGCTTCCGGGTCAACAATCTCCACCACCTCTAAGCTGACGATCTCAAATCGGGAGATGATGCATCGACATAATCGATATCCTCACCGTAGGGAGAATCGTCATCACTCGAAGAATTATCATCGTCAGAATTGACAACAATCTCAGAATGTTCATTGAGAGCATTAAGAAGTGTGGTATTTTCACAAAGAGGCACATCACACATTTTGTTGGGAATACCCTTGGACTCACTTGGGATTAGGACAAGGTCCTCAACACTAGACTTTATTACTTCAGTCGATTCCGTTGCTGGATAGTGTCAAGATGCTCGTTCCCCATAACTAAGATAGAGTTATCGGGTTCCTCGATTGGTAAAATGGGTGTGATTGCAATGGTATCATCTTCGTCATCATCGTAGCAAATGGGAATCTTCCAATATCGATCTATAGCCGCTTGTTCTTCCGCAATTCGCTTTTCTTCTTCCTTCTTTTGTTATGCGTTGACCCAACCTATCAACCATAAGGTAGTCATTTGTTCCATAAGTTTATTACTAGAATTGAGAAGCCTATTTTGGCAATTGAGAAACTCATTTTGGAAGTCGAAGATTGGATGATTGACGGTATATTGCGGGGGTTGAAATTGGTCAAAACCAAAAGAATTATATTATGCAAGAATTTTGCTCATGATTTGATCTTCATTCATTGGTTGACATTGGTAAGTTTCATGAGGTCCCCCGCAATTTTCACAACAAGGATATTGTTGTGGAAAACTTAGTGAAATTTGTGGAAAATAATCAAAGTTTTGATTGAAACACGGGTCCTGATTGTAGACAGACGGGACTTGAGGTGGACAATCGTAACCGTAATGAGAATCGTTCCCACATAACTCACAAGAGTATGGCACGTATTGGGATTGTGGAGGATGGTTTACAACACTTGGAGAATCGTTAGAAGAGTACGGAGTTGAAACATTGATTGGTGTTCCATTTCCAACTTTACAATAAAAACAAACTCCATTGTATTCATTACAACCACATCTTTGGCATGTGCCAAGAAGACATTGTTGTTGCAAACTTTGCAAGTTTTGTAGGGGCTCATTAATGGTTTGATTTTTACATGGTTCCGGATTAGAGATAATCGGAACTCTCGCTGTGGGCTAATTTTATAATCGTAAATGAGCACCTTTTCCCACAAGAATTACAAGGTGCATGTCGACAAAGATTCCATTCTAACGAAATCCATCCGCACTCGTGACAACAATGGTCAATGTGTAGAGGACTTGGTGAGGAATTTTCACCGGGGTTGTGTTTGACAACGAATGGCTCTCGAGGAGCATTAACAACGTTGGTATTGTCGTCGGATGACTCGGAAGTGTCTTGAAGGTCTTCGAAAAATTCATTTTCCACATAATATGTAAACAAATCTTCCTTAAATTTCTTTCGTAAAAGAGCACATCCTGGGACAATGGACAATCAAACCTGGGGTTCCACACTTGCACAATTTCGAGTGGGGGTTTAGGAACAAGGGAATCTTGTCTTCAAGACCCTTTTTTTGATCAACAAAAGTTGCAGTGTAACAAAATTCACAAGTCGAGCATTCTTTAAATCGCGTAAACCGGATTCAATTACGATTAAACAGGAATACGTCTAAGATATTAATCATTAGATGGATAAGAAAGGGAATTAAATAATACGAAGAAAAAGAAAGATATTTTGGTTGTTCGAATTTTTTTAAAACAAACATATTTTAACAAACGGACAAAAACGAGAATTAAGACAAATTAAACCTGAAAATCAACAAGCTTCACGGCTAGCTCTGTCGAACGAAAAACTACAAAAGGAGCGGAGGAGAGGATTAGCGCGAAGCTTTATTTCCCTCCTTTCGGGTCATTAGTCGTTGGAAAACAAACCCACTTCCTTATTACCCACTCTTATAGTTTGTTTATCAAATTAAAGGTGAGCCGTATTTCCACAAGTGACACAAAGGCAAGTTTTTAAATCTTTTGTGCGAGTTGGGGAACCAACAAGTTCACGGAAGTTATTATGGATAATACCTCTGTGAGAATATTATATTTTGGTATTTTTACCAATTTGTGAATTTTATTTCTTTTTATGGACAATGTTTTTTTTTTTTTTTTTTTATCTGATAATTTATACTAATAAAAGAAAATATTTTTGTATTTTTTTTTTATATAAAAGAAAATATTCACAGATTCAAACACAAATTGTCAAACGTAACGATAATCGTTTTCACAGCCTCCCCGGCAACGGCGCCAAAAATTGATTGTAGAATTTTACACTAAATATATAATATATGATAAAATATAAAATATATATAAGTCTAAAAATCAACAAGATCAATAAAACCGAGAAGTAGTATAGAATGTTCCCGGGTCGTTTATCCCCAACGAGGCTGGACTGGAGAATCGATACAGTCGAAAGGATTGAGATTGAATTTGAATTCACTACAAATTTAATAGCACAAACTAAAAACGATTAAATAGCACGAAATTTTTTAATACACGAAAAATTAAAAAGTGAGCTAAAACTGAAATTTAAAATCTAAAGCACTACTTTTAACAAATTTTATACCTAAAAATCACAAATTTAAAAAGAAAATTTTAGGAAAAAGAATTAGAATTTTTTAACTATTTTTGAATTTTTTATGAATTTTTTAAGAAAAATGAATTAACTAAAAATAAACTTTTTCTAAAAATTAAAACTAAAATTCTACTTTTATTTTTCAAAAATACTAGATTTAAAAAGAAAATTTTCACAAAAAGAATTAAAAAATTTCAACTATTTTTCTATTTTCTATGATTTATTAAAGAAAAAGAAATTACTTAAAACCTATTTTAATTCCTAGAAAATACAAATTAAACTGGAAAAATAAGAAAAAATTGTTTTTATACACTAGAAAGGTGCAGAAATCGAATGGCATAAAAAGCCCTAATTTTTATACCCTAATTGTACCTTAATTTTGTCAATTAAAACTAAACCCTAATTTTATTTAAACTAATTTCAAAATTATTAAAAACTATTTTATTATTCTAAAAAGACAGGGTAAAAATTGTAAAGAAAGAGAGAAAAGGGTAGGCGGGTAAACTATTGGAAATTTACACTTCAATACAAACGGGCAACCCTGAACTATTGAAAAATTACAAAACAAACCCTACGATATGGCTTATTTTGGCTTATTAAAAATTGAAAATAAGCAAAAACTTAAAACTACAAAGTTGTAAAAGAGCTTATACACAACAACTTTAAAAATGACACCTTGAACTTTTAACAAAGATAAGCTAGAAAAATATGATTTTGAAATCTGTTACAGAAACAAGGCTTTAACTAACTTTTCTAGTTAATGGCTTATTTCTAGCTTATTTCTACATGAAAGTGAAAACTAAAAGAAGCTACTTGATGCTTGTGATGTGTACTAAGATTATCTAAAAAGAAATAAGCTAAGAGTAACAAGTTTAACAAGGAAATTGATCTTGAAAAATAAGGACTCAGGCTTATTACTGAAATTAAGCAAAACCTAATAAGCTATCTAGCTTATTACTAAATCTTAGAAGCTAAACTTTTGAAAATAAGCTAATCTTTATACTTTTAACAAACCTAGATAAAAGGATTTTAGAGATTACAACTAGAAAATAGAAAATCACAAGAAATAAGCAAGTAATATAAGCTGCTGTTAAACCACTTTTACAGGAACATTTCAGCTAGTCTAAGTACTTAAAAATGAAAATTAAGAGATGATTTATATTGAGCTAATGTAGATCTACAAAAGTGCTTAATACCTAATTCTAACTCCTATTTATAAATGCTAGAAGGAAGCTTAAAAATGAAAGAGCAGCTTTCAGACTATCCTTACTATATATTTGATATTTTATTATATTATATGTATTTTAAGGTGTAGTCTGAGCCGGATCATCTCCCCTTTGCACCAGGGGAGATTTTAAGCTAAACTCGAGGGCTTATTTGACAGCTTTTAAAAAGCTGTCAAATAAGCTCTAAACAAAAAATTAAGCTAAAACAGATTGAGTACCCTAGCTTATGGACTTATGCACCAAATTTTAACTTTTAAAAATCATTTTTACTTGCTGATTTTTGATGGTGAAAAAGGGTCTTTGCTTTTTAAAAACTGCCACTTAAAAAAGTCTTGAGTGGTTTTGACTTACCAAGTCAAAAGACAAAGAGGTTTGGGCAGCTTGTATTTAACACACAAAAGACTCACTTTAGGACACTAAAACTTAAGATCCAAGTGCTTATCTTAAATAAGCACTTGAAGCTCTTTGAAAACACCACAGTTCACAAAATGACTTAGAAAAACTTTTAAAAATCAATTTTCAAACTTAAAAACTTTTAAAACAGCTTCTATTAAGCTTAAGAACTTAAGCTAAACCTAACTAAATGACCCCAACCCATGCCAAAGCCATTTTGACCCGTTTTAAGGCTTGTGCCAAACACCCCCTTAACTTCTAAAAATGGTTTAAAAACTTTTAAAAACCTGTTTTAACTCATAATTCTTGAAGAGAGTAGACAAATAAGCATTAAACAACCTAGATTAACAATAATAAGCAGGAAATAAGCATTCTAATTAGCTAAAACATAATAAGCTAAAAAAAATCTAAAAATTGAGACTTTAAAAGAGAAAAATGGAATTACCTTTGTCCAAGCTTTTACAAGGACCTTTGGAACCCTCAAGGGCTTTCAGCTACAAGCTCTGGCTTATAAATAAGCCAGTGAATAAGCCAATAAGCTCTTCCCAATTTAGCTTATCTTCCAAATGGCTTATTTTTGATTTTTTTTAAACAAAAACTTATAAAACTATAAACTATGAGAGTTCAAGTTTTATAAGCTTATTCAAACTTCTATAAGAGCTTATAGAAGCTTATTTACCAAATATAAAAGTGATTTAAGCCGTTTAACAATGGAGACTTAAAAACGGGTATAAATTCTCAAAAATTTCAACACTTCATTAATGATTAAAAGGAGTACAAAGGGCTTGAAATAAGCTGTAAATAAGCTAAAACAAACATAAATTTGACTGAATTAAAAAGTAATTAACTAAAAAATAAGCTACTCTTTTTCAACTATCACTAAGACCCTATTTATACTATAATCTATGTCTTCAGCTTCTTCTTCTTGTGTTTCTTTTGTGAGAGACTTCAATGAGTAAATCCAAGCCATCCATAGTCCTTGTGCTTCTTTTAAAACCATCTTAGCCATTGGTTCGGCTACTTTTATGGGAAATTGGGAGATTGCCAACATGGCAAGGCTTCTCTTTTGGTGGGAAAGTTAGTGGAGGAGGGGGGAAGTGATTACCCATGGTGGTGGTGATAGTTTACAGGGTAAAAACGGGGTTACAAACCCGTGAGTTGTGTTGGGGGGAAAAAAAGCGGGAAAAGTTGTTTTGAGTTATAACAGGCAAAGGGTTTGTGGGTTTGGCACTATTGGTCCCTCAAAGTGACATGCTTGATTGCATCCATCGTCCTTGTTGTTAAAACCTTTTGGGGACTTGGCAATTTCAGTCCCCAAAGGTTATTTGACTACTTACACCACACGTCCTTGGTGGTACAAGTTTAGTGGACTTGGCAGCTTTAGCCCTTGGGGTTTTTCTTTGCCACTTTGGCAGTTTTAACCCTCTTCTTTGTTTTTCTCTTTTCTTCTTTAAATATAAGTTTAGGGATTTACAATTTCAGTCCCTAAACTTATATTTCTTTGACTTTTGGCCTCGGGGTTGACTTTGACTTTGACCAGTTGACTTTTCTGTTGACTTTTTGACTTGATTGACTTTTCGGCTTCGATTTGGCTTTGTCTTTCACAGTCTTTTCCATTCCGAGTCCGGTTTTGTCGTTTTGGCTTTGTTTTTCGTCCTTTTCTTAGATATCCGTTCCTGCACAATACAATTAGCAAAACAAGCGTATATTTGGCATTTTAAGTCCGTTTTTGGTTATTTTAGCTCGTTTTTAAAGGTAAAAGGTATGTGTAATTAAGCACATACCAAAATCCCCCATACTAAGGTATTGCCGTGTCCTCACGCAATGTTATGAAGTAAACATTTACGAAAACTAAGAATCTCAATCTTATTAAAAAGTAATTCCATGCAAGGGGTATATATTGTAACTTTCTAAAACTTATAACTAAAGAGACTGAAAATGTCATTTTATCAAAGTTATAACTATAGGGGTCTATTATGTCACTTTTCAAAGTACAAGGTTTACTTTGTACATCTTTTAAACTAAAAGGACCAAACTCGTAAAAGTTTATAATCTAAGGATATATTTTGCCATTTTTCATTCTTAAGGGTCTAAAATGTAACATTTTGAAAATGTATAAAAATGCGTTCAAAACCTTATCAGACATAACTTTAATTAAAGCTTGATGTGCTTATCATTTCCAGTTATTGAGCAAAAAGTTTAAAACCGATTATGTTATAACTATTATATAATTCATCATCGATGTGCTTTAAAAAATTCTATCCCAAATCTATATCGTACCACAATACTAGGGAGCTTCATATTAAGGGGTTTCATCTTGGTATTACGTTCTGACTGAGTTGTTGGGTTTACAATTTAAAGTGCCCTAGCTCCCCAAACGTTTACTGAATGACCTCTGAAGTATGATGGCCCGAACGGTGATACAATAATTCCAAACTCTCCAATAAAACTCATAACAATATTAAACTCTTAGAACCAAAGTTCTGGAGTACAATCTTCCTAAGATTTAACATATTTACTCAGGTTGCGTGACGTGGCTGTTTACTATCATCTTGCTATATCAACCTTCCCTGTTAAGATTGTGAAAAAGTCGTCAGCTTTCATTTTGGAAATGTGATTACTTTTCAAAGACTTAATGAGTTCATAACCTCACATTTCAATCTTTTGAATACTTTATAAACCCGTATAAACCATGAATGCATGTGTTCTCTGTATGCTATCCAGATATATTATTGCCTAAGTAGCTTCTAGTGCCAATATTTCCATATCATGAACCATTAATTGCTTATGAGTGAGCGCGAATATTATGAATAGATCTATTAGGGGTGACGACTCCCGTTTGTATACCAATTCATAGGGTAGCCAAACACACTATATTTGACCTAATGGGTAACCTTGGCAAGTTACCTTTTCCACAAGGATGTTTGTTCCTCAACCAATGTCACTACGATGATTTTCCCTGTTAACGTATTGGTGTCATGAGCTTAGATGCAATAATAATGTTACCATTTTTCAATGATAATTGTATTTGTTGCAATTATTACCATTATGATAACTTGCATTCAACTGTTGTTCTCCATGATAATTCTGTCCATAATAATACTATTTTCCATAATAATTATGCTCGTGCAAATATTACACTATAATTTGTATTCAAACTATTTACCGTAAACCTATGAATTTACCTCAACCATTGTGTTGACCCTTTTTAGCAAGTTTATCTCAGGTAACTAAGCAGACCATGGCACGGAATGACATGGACTTGAAGATGGCTAAAACTTGTTATCATTCACATTTTATGTTTCTAGATTTTGGGACCTGCCTTTGTAAAACTCTGATTTTAAATGAATGATAACGTATCTTTTAAAAACGTCTCTTTGAGTCATTTTCTATGATTGTGTCTGTGATTCCTGAAGTAATACCCCAGATTAGCTTCCGCTGCTATATGTCCAAAATGGGGGTGTTACAGAGTGCTATCAGAGCTTACGGTTATAGAGAACAAGGGTAAACCTTCACTATAACTACTTTTCTTTTGCCATCAATGTCCTTCGTGCCACTCCATTTCCCCAAGCAGTGTATGTAAGAAATTTGCTTACCAAATACTACGTAACTATTATAACTTATATTATTTTTCTACCAAGTTATTAGAGATGTGTAATCTTGGAAGTAAGTAGACGTGTGAAAGGAGGAAATTATAATTATGGTGCGCAGCATAATTATAAATGCATCACACACATGAACTTGTAACCTTGATTAGCCTAACATGAAAATCAAGTTCGTGCTAAGTATTCCTATCTATTACCTAATCTCACTTTAACATTCATCTAAATCTCGGGATAAGATTTTTTTAAGGGGTGGAGACTATAACAACTCGTAATTATACAGTATTTCATCAATGTTATATCTACTTATTATATAATATATCACTTTTTACGGAGAAATTTTTCGCTTTACTACATCCTACTCTGTAACATTGTTTACATAACAAACTAAAGTTAACGGGCTCACACACCTACCTATTTACATATATGTCAAGAAAACATCATAACATGATAAGTCAATTATCCATTTTAAAATATACATTATCCATTTAATGTAATTTCCACAACGACATTATCAAATGAACATAAACCATTACCGTTTATGTCTAAACCCTAATTTTGGGTAATGTAAGCATTCAAGATGAATGTACAATTAATCAAAGCTCATGTACAAGTTATATAACATCTTATTTGAATATACTTTCCCTCCAAAATAAGGTTCAAGTCCTTTAAAGCATAATGTATAAGTCATTAATGTACAATATCTAAAATAGTCATTTTACCTCCGTTTTCCTAAGAACCTTGTACAATCCATTAAGTACAAGTTACAAGCAAGTCATACACTTCATTTACATTCCATAATCATCCTTATTTCATAAGATTTCATGAAATGAAACCTAGAAACCCTAACCCGAGCAAAATACTACACCATGACCCGTTTACTCATTTTCACCCATTTTGAACTCGAACCACCAATCAAAACTTGTTTTAAACTCTAAATATAAGTCTTTTGATCCTTAAACTATCACTACTAATCAAATGCACTCAAAAAATAACCAAGAAAACCCAAATTCGACCTAATTCGAACCCACGACCCTCTTTGGCATATTTTGACCCATTTTATCAAGTAACCAAGCAAACACCCACCTCCATGACCCTCCTACTTCACCTCTAACCAGCTTACAAGCACATCTCCTAAATATCTAGCTCACAACTTGGTTACAAAAGCTCCACATCTTCTCCTTTAGCTACAAGCTACCCGCGGGACCACAAGACCCCAAACAACACTTCAAGCTATTTTCTAGCCTTAGAAAATCATCATGTAGCCTTCCCACATCACCCCCTAGCTGATACATATGTCCTAACCTTGAGTACTAAGACTCCTTGGCCCCCAAGTTCCATTTTGTAGGATCGTTATTCCTTAATGAAACACTGATATACTGTCAACTATGCGGAATCTAGTTGGCAGTACTTATGAAGA